>JAVIWB010001191.1:0-20274 GCA_031893035.1 Dermolepida albohirtum | reverse complement strand
TTCAAAAATAAGTCTTTGCAAAGTGCAGGTAATATTTTTCATAAAGCAAATGATAAGATCGGGAAAAAATCATAAATATTTTGAAGGGATACAATTCTCGTGGAAGGTTATGTTTCGATTTTATAATTAAGAAATTACTTCTTTTGTTTTAAACACATGTATATGAAAACTTATTTAATTCATTCATCGCCGTTAGCTCAAATTCATCCACATCTGGACATGGCTATTGCATGATGGTGGATGGATAACGGTGGGAACAGATGTACTGTGGATAGGACTTTGGATGAAGAACGTGGTTCCTTTAGAGTTTTTGGAGTAGAGCGAAAATCTTGACTTACGTAAGCAGAGTTGCTTCCCTGAAATATACATATCCTCGCCGTGATTGTAGTGGTGTAATTGCAGTAAATTCACTATAAATTATTGTCCAAATCAATTTAAACATTTTGAGCTTCATTCCTTAACTATTTCCATATTTTAACACATATTATAATACTCAATAACAAACTCACACGAAATGAGATCTCGGTTTTAGAGTAGTTGTTCTCCACCTTTAGCCCAGTTCCTGCTAGTTCCTCGGTGCAGATATTGCACTGATCGATTAGCGCTTTGTCGTGGTGAAAAACTGAGTGCTTGGTCTCGAGCCGTGATGAACGTTAACAGGTATTCTTCAGTACACCATTTTGTGGAGATTATTGCTCGTGTTTCCGATGCATCGCGTTCCGCAACTACTCTCACGATGAAGAAGCCAACAGCCACCATTTTCTTCTCAATTGGCTGAGATTTAGTTACAAATACAGGCGCTTCTCCATCTTCGAAGAGCAAGACTTTATTTTGTACTTTAGTGGGCGCATTACAGTAGTAAAGCCAAGTTTATTCATATACATATTCATTATATATATATATATATATATATATATATGTAAGATGCCGTTAGCATCTTTAAACTTCTCGTACATCTCGCGATACCATGAAACGTGCTATAATACCATCTCGTTATTTATTAAAACGTGAGGTACCCAAAGAGAGCAAGCTTTTATCACTTGAAGATATTTATGTACAAGGTACGACTTGTCGGTATATGAATGCCGATATATTCTTTTAACTTATTAGACACGAGCATTTCCTGACAGCATCAATACTCACCTCGGTAACATACTAAATAGGGATTTTTCCAAGCTGAAATTTTCTCTCTAGAGCTCCTTATAACACATAAATACGTTCCGACTGTACGATGCGGATAATCAACTGGTAGAGGAAAAATATTTCCTCCAAATACTGATCAATATTAAATCCACGGGCAAAGTTGCATACCAGGAGTACCGGAAAGTCATTACTAGCTTTTTCGGAAAAAACTACATATTTTTTAAGAAAATGGAAAAATTTATTTATTCAAAGTATTAGCCATTTGATTCTACACGTCTTGCCCATCTTTCAGATAATTTATGGATGCCATTATAAAATAACTGTTTGTCCTTCAAGCAAGTCCATTCGTCGAACAATTTTAAGTAAAAATAGTTAATGGTATTTACAGAAATACGTTTTTGAATACCCTAGTTAATCCCCTATTGAAAAGAATAGGTGGAAAGGGGAAATTGTGGATTTTAGAAATTTAGTGTCATTCTAGCAGTGTGTGAGCAACGTGCGTTTGTGAGTTTGTGGTAGAGACCAATTAGATTATCCTATTTTTTCACGTTGTGTCAGTTATTTGTTGAAGAAAAATACCTAAAACACGCGAGTTGTCGGTAGTGGAACGCGCCCAAATAGTGCTACTGCATTCCCAGAAGTTATCAATAGCTGCAATTGCAAAAAAAAAATGTTCGCGATGTGCAGTCCGTACAACCAATAGTCGCTATCAGCAGAGTGGGTCGTTTGTTAACAGACCAAAAAGTGGCAGAAAACCCTGTACCTCGACTAGAGAAGACAGAATTTTACAAAGACTGGCTCTCAGTGATAGGAAAAAATCGTCGAAACAGCTCGCCAGTGAGCTGAAACAGCGTTATCGCGCAACAGTTTCTGCGCAAACAGTGAGAAGGCGTCTCCAGCATGCTGGTTTACGAGGGTGTAAAGCGCGACGTAAACCGCTTTTAACTGACGCTCAGAAAAAGAAGCGGTATTTATGGGCCAAACAACATGAAAATTGGACAATCGAGAAATGGTCGAAGATTATTTGGTCAGATGAATCGAATATCGAGGTATGTAAGTACATATTCATGACTAATATTCTTATCGTTGTATGCAATTCAGTCTACATGTAACATTAAGCAAACTTAATCCTGTCTAAGTGCCAATTTTCTTCTTTTGCCTGGCAGCTTTGGGGACTACCTGGGACGCTATACGTTCGGCGTAGGCAAGGGGAAGCTTGTGAACCACAATGTATCATTCCCACAGTAAAATTTGGAGGTGGTAGTATCATGGTTTGGGGTTGTATGTCTGCATACGGTGTTGGAGAAGTGTAACTGTGCGATGGACGGATGAATAGCCAACGCTATTTAGCCATGTTGGAGGAAGTATTAGAACCGTCTGTGCTAAAACTATTCGACCAGGATATTCCACAATACATTTTTCAGCAAGATAATGCGCCCTGCCACAAATCGGGAGCTGTAATGCGTTGGTTCGAGGAAAACACAGTGGAGGTATTGGATTGGCCGCCACAAAGTCCCGATTTGTCGCCCATTGAAAAAATTTGTGACGTATCTTAAAAACTAAGATCATGGAACATAAATGCCTGTCAAAAGCAGAATTATCAACAAAAATTCGCGAAATATGGGCTGCAATACCACCGGTAGACTGTTACAATTTAGTAGCAAGTATGCCTCAACGAGTGCGAGCTGTCATTTAGGCCAAGGGCGGAGCGACAAAATATTGATAAATTGTACTATATTACTAAATAACACTATGTACATAATTTTCACAACAATTTTATTTTCCTCACCTCTCTTTTGACTAAACTATATAAACTATATATGTATGTATGTATGTACATAAATTCGTAAGGTGTCTAATACATTTTAGCATGGTTATATATGTGTATATATGTATATATGTATATATGTATATATGTATATATGTATATATGTATATATGTATATATGTATATATGTATATATGTATATATGTATATATGTATATATGTATATATGTATATATGTATATATGTATATATGTATATATGTATATATGTATATATGTATATATGTATATTTGTACATATATATATGCATGCGCGTCAGTGTAATGTGTGTGTTTGTATTGTGTGACTTTTGTTTGAAAGTAATGTAGGTATTGTTAATTAAAAAGGCATGTCGGCGAATTGTAGGCAATGAGAGCAAGCTAGATTTAATCAAGGAAGCGTCAAGATTTGACTGTATTTTCACTTTTCATGAGGTACTTCAATTAGAAAAACCGCTCAAAATTTGGGAAATATGTAAGAAAACTATTTGTAATTGTGAAAGTTCCTAAATTTTATTTATGATATGTGTAAATATGAATCTACCATACGTTAAATTATTTTTATTATAAATATGTAACTATTTATTGAATAATAAAAAATTTCAAATGCGTATTTTTTCATGACGATTGGTTGCTAAACATTTTTATAGGCTTTTTATGTTAATAAGCAGCCAAGGCGGGGATAATTTTACATAAATTTTCAATTATTTCTAAAAGGACCTTGCGATGAAATGTTGTTTTCGATGTAGAACTATTAGTACGAGGGTGGGTTGACAAGTAGTGAGAATGGAAAAGAAAAACGAATTTTTTATATACAAAATTATGTTTATTTTTCAATATATTCTCGTAAAAGAGCAATACATTTATTACAACGGTGCTCGAATGCCCTTATGCCATCTCTAAAATGCGATTCCGGGAAGGCTTGCAAAATACTCATTTACGAAGATGATAAGCTCGTCGTTAGACGAAAATTTCTTTGCACCTAGTGCCAATTTTGGAAAAAGGTGGAAGTCGGAAGGGGCTAGATCCGGCGAATAAGGCGCATGCCGTACTAAATGGAAATGCAACTCGTGGATTTTGGACAACACAACTGTGCTGGTATGTGAGGAAGCGTTGTCTTGGTGAAACAGAATCTTTTTCTTTGCCATTCCTGGCCGTTTAGCACGAATCTCATCATTTAATTTTTGTAGAAGTTCTGCATAATATTGACCGTTTATTGATGCCATCACATTGTTTGCCGATAAATGGTTTCTGTTTTCTTTGGAGGTGCAGAACATCGTTCTAACCATTGTTTCGACTGTTGTTTAGTTTCGGGTGTACTGTAGTGAATCTAAGTTTCATCGCAAGTAACAAATCGTCTACAAAAATCAACCGGATCCCGCTTATGAAGGTCCAAACACTCATTGGAAATGCACAAACGAGTGAACTTTTGGTCAGTTGTAAGCAATCGCGGCACCGATCTTGCCGAAAATTTGGAAAAGCCCAACTCTTTCGTTAAAATGTGGCGTACGCGTTCTGTTGAAATGTTTACCATGTCTGCTATCTCTCTCATTTTGAGTCGTCGATCTTGCGTAATAATACTATGGATTTTTATAATCATTTCCTTAGAAGTCATGATTTTTGGGTGCTCCAGAGCGCGCTTCATCAACACAGCTTGTTCTACCACGTTTAAATTCATTTACCCATCTACTTATTGTGGCGGATGATGGAGCAGATTCACCTAATGTTTCTCGTAACTCATCTTTTATTTCGGTAGCTTTCATACTCTTAATTATGATGTATTTAATCACCGCAGGATACTCTGCTTTTTCCATTTTAACAAAACGACGTTTTGCTTCTTTTTCAATGAGCTGTCAAAAGTAAACTAATTAACCGATGTATCAAAATATCGGAATGTAAACATATAAATAAGCAGCCTAAATTACAGTGCATTCGTTTTACCAATTAGAGCGCCACCTATGTGTCATTCTCACTACTTGTCAAACTATCCTCGCATAATATTTTCACAATCTTTTTTGTTCATGTTCATATAAAATGCTGCAAGAAAACAAAAAATTGGCATCTTGGCGCTAACAGATTCAGAAACCTGTTGATTTGGTTTTGTTAAAAATGGATTCGTTAGGTTTAATTTTATTACTTCCGCATGAATTTAACAAATTCTTATATTTTTATATTTTCATTTGTCTCAGTCGCTTAATCCAATTTTTCCTGTATTTTTTCTGTATATTGATTTACTCTTATTTCAAAAGGCAAAAAGCGAGTTGACCGTGCATTATGTACTGCACATTTTTGTAGTTTCCAATAATTACTTTCTTATTGGTTGGAGAGAATGTTAGAGAAAACGTGTACCAACTTATAAAATTGAATCTATACAATTTTAGGGAGCTGCGTAAAGAATTTCAGCTTATTTTTTATCAAAATAGTATATTAGCAAGAACCTCAAAACATAACAAATGATAAAATTCTTTTGAGGCTACTTAGAAGTATTAATTATTATTAATGTGAAATTGACAATTATATATAATAATAAAAATACTGTCATATAATTGTTGAATTGAAACTTCATGACTGTTCATCAATACAACATTATCTTTTAAATTCAGTTACATAAGTAGAATAGAGGATTTAGCATCACATAAATAATAATCGTAAAAGTATTATTATTTTAACTTGTATCGATGAATATACAAGTATGCAATTTGGTGTACAATAATACACATGAAAATAGCAATCGCAGTTATTGCAAGGTTATAATTCCATCCCACTAGAATCGTGTGAACAAATTTATTTTAACACCTAACTTAATAAAATATCTCAATCAAATAGGAAAAAGACAGAGAACAATGGAAGCTGAGGATAAAAAAGAAAGGGATTAATAACTGAATGAGACAAACTGAAAATAAAATAAATTGATAAAATATATGGGATATAATGTAAAATTCAGTCCGACAGTGCAGGGTAGAAGGACTTAGGATTAAATAAAAAAAAATAAAATAGGAAAAAAATAAACGAAAAAAAAATTGCGATGTGATCTTATATTTCATATGCATTTCTGGATTAGATGATGTGCTGCTACATACATAACTTTTAGTTTACAAAATATGTAACAACGTGATTTACACTGGCATTTACTTAACACCATGAATTACTATTGGCGAAACTATTACTTAGACTAACGATTGAGAAGCAATTCATGAAAGAATTTACTTTCATTTTATGTCATTGATCAAAACAATGGGTTTAAATAATTATCTATACGTAAAGCCTAGACTATATGTACACTTTTATAATACACATTAAAGACGTTTAAATATTATTATATATACAATACTAACACTTACCATAAATAAAAGTCATAACTTTGTTTATTTTAACAGCAAGAATGGATGGTTGTTAGAGATACCGAAAAAGAGTTAAAAAAGTGTTAGTAGTTATCTCCTGATTTGTGTGTGTGTAATAGCTGCACAATAGCAAAAGTTACATAAAGGTCATAAGTAATACCGAACAAACCTTCGGGTACCCAATAGCGTACAGTTTCGTCGTGTAGTGCGGATAGGTGCAATTATAAATACAAAAGTGATATATGCAATTCTGATGTAGGAAAGCGATTTAGAAATTTATTTACACCCATTGCAATTAACAATCCACCTTTCAGAGACATCTTCACGTCGCTGACACGATGCAAGTTATTGGTAATGCCTGCATGCATTCGCTCCGATCGATGCCTGTTAGTGGTTACCAGAAAGAGCATTTATCCTTATTTATAACAAACAGTATTATATTTCCTCTTATTGGTTATTAGAATTATCCGGAATGAATGTGAATACGAATAATTGAGGAAAAGGAATACGTCAAGTGCCAATTACAAAATAACTAACAACGCATAAGTTGTTTAAGTCAGTTGTACGTCGGTTTAATATTTGCGCTAAGATGGAATGAATTATTAAAGCAAGTTGGATCAAAATAATAATCAAAACTATAGCATTTTAGGACGTGATATCTAAATTCTAGATAAAAGGAACAAAACTAAATTGAAAGCATAGAGAATAGAAGGTCTCTGGGAGGGATTTTTATAGGAACTAATAAAGAAAATGGACTTGTGGGACAAGAATATCATGAAGCCAATGAAATATATGGGTAAGATGGTAGAATGTAATCTTTCAACTATAGAAATTTGGAAGGTACTCTCCGGATATTTACTTACATTTTATTAACATGTCAAAAATGTAAGTAAATATCCGGAGAGTACTTGAAAGTGATGGAAAAAGTTAAAAAAATGAGGTAGAATGGAAAATAGGTATCTGATTACAATAACGATGAAACTGAGAAAAAAATAGGAGGAGAACAACGAAGAATAGAACGAAATTACGGAAACTAAAAAACAAAAACATAAATTATGAGACTACCAGGCCTACTCTACTGTTTTATATATTATACAATACATATCTCCTGTATTTAAATTACGAAACTGACATTTTCAATTAATAATAATAATTACTAGATAATTCTCTCTTGATATGCTTCCTGTTGATGTAATAACTTAAAAATAAATAAAAATTTTATTTTTAGAAAGGAAAATAACACTTGCTTGTACATATACATACATACAATATTATATATATATATAGTAATATTGAATCATTTATTCTGACCAATCTAATTTCTTCTAATTGATATAAAAATACCGTTTTAATGGAAATTTGGGAATTTACACATCGTAATCGTATATACATATTACTTGTTTTCTAAGTAATTAGAATGAATTATTCAGATAAATTGTTTATTTATAATAAATATATCTTTCAGAATAAATGTAAAGTGAAAGGATTTAGAACAACAATTTATCTTATCGTGTTCGTTAAAATTGAAAATTAACTATGTACGTAATTGTATTTTAAATAATGAAATTTCACATTAAATTATTATATATGTAACTTGCGTAATTGCAAGTCGGGTAAAATACACGTAATACGTTTTACAGAAGCTGTGGTTATCATTTTAATTAATTGCTCAACATACGTCATTATTACTTATTCTTGAGTATATGTATTTTTCATATTCCAAAAGCAGGAGTACAGTTCAGTAACCACATATTCCGGAAAATTTTTAGTTATTCTGATTCACAAGAAATGAATCAAAATTACATCAAATTATTTAATGTGATGTAAAGAAAGTTTTCTAATACAGAAAACGAGAAAACGTTTAATAGAAATTACTTAATATGCTATTAATACACGGGTACATAGTGCCCAATATTATGACTAGTTATTTTGAAGCAAGAAGCTAAAATAAAATTTGTGAATAAATGTGAAATGAAATACACTTATGCATGTGTTTCATACATGTATGTTTCGTATATTAAAAAAGAAATTTCTTAGGGTATTTCGTTATTATTTTAGTGTGGCGTTTCTCAATTTATTAATATTTAGGACCCAATTTTAAATCATGATTCTCATCGCGCGAAAGTACAAATCTATTGATATTTGGCAACAATGATCTGCTGTATTGATAAAATCAGAATCGGTGTGTATCTATCGTTCTCGGCGCTATGACAAGTATTCAGACGAGTGTTGTTCGGAAGATAAAATCAAAAAAATATTCTCAGAAATATTTGAAGTTTGGGTTTACCAACCCAGAAGAAATGAGAAAGAGAGGCTTATATGTCATTTGCTCACAAATTTTGGCAGCAGACAGAATGAAACTTAATAGACTTAAACCACATTTGAAAACATTTTTTTTCCCCGGTCTACCATAGTAAAACACAGTTTTTTGGCAAAATTCGATTTTATTATTCAACATAGTTGCCTTCGAGGGCGACACACCGATTATAGCGTTCTTCCAACTTTTCGATACCATTTTTGTAGTACGAATTGTCTTTAGCCTCGAAATAGGCCTCAGTTTCGGCGATCACCTCCTCATCCCTGCTAAATTTCTTCCCGACGAGCATTCTCTTGAGGTCTGCAAACAGGAAATAGTCGCTGGGGGCCACATCTGGAGAGTACGGTGGATGGAGAAGTAATTCGAAACCCATTTCACTTAATTTGGCCATTGTTTTCATTGATTTGTGACACGGTGCATTGTCTTGGTGAAACAGCACTTTCTTCTTCTTCATATGGGGCCGTTTTTTTGCGATTTCGTTCTTCAAACGGTCCAATAACATTGTATAATAGTCGCTGTTGATGGACTGGCCCTTTTTAAGATAATCTATGAAAACTATTTCATGGGCATCCCAAAAAACTGACGCCATAACTTTTCCAGCTGACTGTTGCGTCTTTCCACGCTTTGGAGCCGGTTCATCGCGTGCAGTCCACTCGGCTGACTGTCGATTGGACTCTGGAGTGTAGTGATGAATCCATGTTTCATCCATTGTCACATATCGACGCAAAAACTCGGTTTTATTACGATTTAACAGCTTCAAACACAGCTCAGAATCATCAACTCGTTGTTGTTTTTGATCGAATGTGAGCTCGCGCGACACCCATTTTGCACAGAGCTTCCGCATGCCCAAATATTCATGCACGATGTGTCCAACACGTTCCTTTGATATCTTTAGGATGTAAGCTATCTCGATCAACTTTACTTTACGGTCATTTAAAATGATTTTGCGAACTTTTTTGATGTTTTCGTCGGTGAGAGCCTTTTTTGGTCGTCCACTGGGTTCGCCGTCTTCGGTGCTCATTTCACCACGTTTAAACTTAGCATACCAATCAATTATGGTTGATTTTCCTGGCGCAGAGTCCGGAAATTCCTCATCAAGCCATGCTTTTGCTTCAACGGTATTTTTTCCCTTCAAAAAGCAGTACTTTATCAGCACACGAAATTCTTTTTTATCCATTTTTTTAAATAACAAAAGTAGCTTCACTCTTAACGCAATATCTCAGTAACTAATGGTCGGATTGCTGTCAAATTTTGACACGTTTCGTTTGAAGGTTAGTACTATCTAAAAAAACATATGGATTTAATAACAGTGACGCCTAACTATGTGTCAGACCGGGGACTTTTCAGCCGACCTGGTAGTGAGTATCTGAATAAACCCCGAAAAGTTTTCGAATTAAAATTCAAATCATGTGAAAAGTAAAAATCACTTATCGAAAAAGCTTTGTCAATGAATGAAAAAGCTTTACTAAACCCCTTTGGTGGAAATTTTGTAATTTTGTCAAACAATTGTAGTCCGTACCCTTGAATTGACGAGAAGTAGCGTGACAAATTGTTTTCAATTCAACTTGATGAGGCAACAGATGGTAATAAAAATACTCATTTAATTGCCTATCTTCGATTTTGTGATAGTGTGTCAGCAGTAGAAGATCTATTTTTCTGCAAACGAATAGAACTCAGAGAAACATCACTGGTATTATTTAATGTATTAAAAGATTTCGTAAACAAGGCGTCGAGATATTGATTCGAAATACGCACCAACAGTGCTCGTACAATGTCTGGAAGACTCCAAAGTTTGAAAATACTTGTCTCCATACTGTGTCTGGACACATTGTATGATTCAAAGGGAATCTCTGACTTTCAAAGAACCGGGCTTGAATATTGTGCTTGCGACGGTTTTATCAGTAGTAAATTTGATCAAAATGATACTGGTTAAAAAAAAACCTTTTCTATACTTCGTAAAGACATTTGTGCAGTACATTAGGCGTTACTAGTTTATAGGTACCAATATAGTTATCACATGGAAAAGTTTTGCAACGTGTCCGTAAATTTATAAACAAAAACGCCATTTTTTTAGAAGAAAAAATCCGTACGGAAGAGGGGAATTTTCCAGATAATTAATTTATAATGAAATCGAGTGATAAGGTAAATGATCTTTGTAGAAATATGGAATTGCGAAGCAAAAAACAAAAGCAAGAAATGTTTGCAAATGTAGATGATTTTGTTAAAACTTGAAAGGCTGAAGAGCAGATATTAAAGTTTTTTTTGTAACCATTTAACCACACTGGCAAAGAATTTTGAAATGTATTTTTGTTGACGACAACTTCATAGTAAGTTACGAGGTATAGGGACCCATTTCAAAATACTTCCGAAGATCTCGCAACTGTCGAACAAAAAATTTTCATAGACTTCACGGCAAATAGTGAAATCAAATGACAATTCAGTATTAAATCACTGTTTGAATTTTTGGGCAGGGACCCAATGATGAATTTTCTATACTCAAAACAAGAGCATTTCGTATACTATTACCATTTTCGACATCCTACTTTTGTGAATTTTTGTGAAACCGGATTTTCTATGATAGCTGCTGTTAACCCAAAATATAGAGCTCAGCTAAATACTGACAAAGAACTTAGAATGTACAATAATAAACAAATAAAAGTCACGAAGTATCATTTAAGAGATAATTTTTAATCGGTGATTAAACTTGTGTGTGGTTTCGCGTTGGCGTAATAAAATACAGTTCCTTCAAAATTAATGAGTTCTAGAAGTTTCTGAATGATTGATTATTTAAGCTCTACAAGTGCCGTCATTACGCACTTGGTCAGAGGTCGAAAAACAAGACGCCTTTAAAATTCTATTACACCAAGAACCTAATTTCTCTCTGATGGATGTCTGTTTCGATGTTTCAAAGCTTGAGGCAAATCTGCAGGTCTATACTGTTTTCGCACTACAACGTTGTAAATGATCCATTTCAACTATCGATCGCTTCAAAAAGGGATCATTTGCCCTTCCGTTTAAGTAGCAAACTCTCAATTTGATAAAACACTGCCTAGTAAACCATTATTTCACGTACAACAACTAGAAGTACTGACAGGATACATTATCGATAGAATCCCTTCTATCACCGATTATTGCCAACAATTTTATGTAGAACTTTTAAACAAAGGCGTTGAATACCTGCATGCACAAACCTTCCTTGTGGTTGAGGTATGTTGATGATACGCTTGTAATCCTAGAGAAACTTGAAAGCTCCCTACATCACCTGAATACCGAACATCCGGAAAATTAATTTCACAATGGAGGTAGAAGATCAAAGAAAACTATGTCTTCTTGGTGTGATGATGATCAAGAAAGAAGACGGGACATTAGAACACACCGTATATCGGAAATCTACAACACTAATAGATACTTAAAAGCACAATCACACCGTCATCTAATACAACTGAACTTCGTGGTAAAAATGCTGGTTGAACGAAGCCAGAAACTGCTGCACTAAATCAAAAGCTAAAAAGCAGGAGCTCAAGTCTAGAGCATCTCTACCATACATAACGGGTACTATAGACAAATTCGACCGCATATTAAGGAAATACATCGACACCATTTTTGAGATTGCGTACTTGAAGTGTGATCGATCTTACATTGGCCAGACGAATAGGAAAATTAACGTTAGAAGAGAACACAGAAACGCGGCTGTCAAGAAAGATCAGACAAGGGAACTCATCCGATCTAAATACAATCGAAAGTGTATGGAGCATGATGAAAAAATTCAAGTACAGTTTTCCGAACCCAATAATAGTAGTTCTAAATGCAAGTATAGTAGTAAGAAAACGTAAAACTACAAGAAGTGGTAAAAACTTGTATACTAGACATACTAGATAGAATTAGCGGTCATTAAAGCCAAAGGAGGATTAACACAATATTTATGCTATATATGTATCTGTTTTTGTTGTATTTCTGAGAAATTTGAAGTAACTCCAAAATCAGAAGGTGGCTCTAATTAAATTATCAGGTACTATATAGTTCATTAATTTTTTATATAAATAAATGACCTACATAAAGGAAGACAACATACGCCATAACCTTTGTGACAATTTCCTCCTTTCATAACCTCCTAGAGAATAAAAGTATTCTTTTCATATATGGTATCTTGTTCTTCCGTTTTCTCTATTAATAATATTAAACTTCAAGGTATATCATGAAATGCAATTATACAGTATTTGCTCTTCGTGTTTCTGTATATTTTTGCCGTAGATTAGTTGTTTTATTTGCTACTATCAATTAATATCGCCCCTAAATTTATGTACATAATTAATAATATCAAGAAATGAATTGCATTAAATTTGAAAATTACAAATTTTACGTAGATCTATTCTAATATAAAATAGTTGCGTAATGGTACTATTCTATCATATTAATTTCAAGATTTGTTCCCAATTCCGAGATGTATATATGTAAGTGCTAAATAAGTAGTTTATTATGTTTAGTGATAGTCTTTGATATTATATACTGTTACCCATTAGTTGAATAATAGCTGTAGTTGTTGTAGTTACACAGTGATCGTTCGTCTATTATTGAAAATTATGGCTAAACTCATATATTTATTCCATTTTTTGATTAAAATTATCTAAGAAGTATATCTATATGTGTACATACCTTACACAGGAGAATCCGCCCGCCTATAGTGGGACCAATTTGATTTTTTCAGCGGAAAAAATGTGAACTAATACGCGAAACTCTTTACCTCTCACCACCTTAACCTATATATTCAGCTTAAGTACAGTCAAGTACAATATCATATCTATTTTGATCTATTTGTTGTTTGAGTTTATAGGTTAGTTTGTGTATTTCTTGTCTAATCTAATAGGCTGCAGTCGTAACCTCACATTCATATGTCAAACTTTTGAATTAAGCCACCCAAATTTTTTTCTCGGAGTGTATCTTTTAAAACGATCGTGCTGTTTGACTCGCCAAATTGAATTGGTTGTAGTATAGTACTTTTATGTAAAGAAATGGTGCTTAAAAGATGAGTGTATTGTTTTTGTAATAAGCACTATTGATATACAGCGTATGTTAGTAAATTATACTTGGCATAACTTTAAAAACTTTGCAGCGAAAAATACAAAAAATACAGGCACATGAGTATCCGTCTGTAAAGCAATGAAACCACAAATATGGGACTTCTCCAAATCTTCAAAATTTAATTAGAAATAATTCATACTAGAAGTATGAACAATCCGCCCGAAAATTTGGAAGAAGGAACGATACTATCAGAAAGAAAATTTATGATTTCAGTTTCGAGAAAAAGAAACATGACAGAAAAAAAATTAGCGAGTTAGTGAAAGCAACTAGAACACTATTGAAGATATTATAAGGAAATACAAAAAGGAAAACAAACATTAATTGAATTGTTAAAAAGGTCTGTTAATAAGAGATGAAACAGAAAATCAAAAAAGAGACAGGAAGAAGCGTGAGTATTGAAATTTCTTTCACATATTCAAAAATTGTCAAAAGGTAGAAACAAGGGAAGCCTAACAAAAGGAGTGATATTTGCCGAACAGTACAAAAAACTGTACAGGTGAACAGTTTTACGGACGGATAAAATAGGTTAAACTAATTTTGCTGAGTTGAGTTTTATTCTATTTTACAATGTATTTTAAAACTAAAACCGAAAGTTATTTATACAATTATTTTGAATCAGCCAGTGTATGAGTCCTTTTAGATTCACCCTCCTGAGGAAGCTGCAAAGGTTTGGCGGCGAAATCTAGAGTATTGAAAACTAAAATTGTTTTGAGTCTTTGTTCAACAGATCGATACACTTGATAATAGTAACGTTTATATATATATATATATATATATATATATATATATATATATATATACATATATATTTAATACATATATTATAAATAAACGTACACCGGCATCTGTTTAATTCATGGGTAATCGCATGTGTTAAAAAAGAAAGGGCGCAAAGGTTTTTCTGAAGAGTGACGCCCTACGTCTTTTCAAGGAATCGTGAAAAGAATAGAAACAGACGCATGCAGGGCATGCTCACTATGCATACATGTATCACGTATAATACAGATAAAATTCTGTTTTGACTTTTGATTTAAGAAGCTTATCCTTTCTACGGTTCCGATATTGTTATGTTCGTTGTATTCTACCGCTGTATTATTTTATTGTTATAACAGCTAACTTATCATATTTATTTAATTATCCTTGTAAGTTTACATAATCTATATACATAGGCAGCGAAATTTTATAATTTACTAGTTGTTTGAACTTTGAAAAATGAAACTTTGAAGTTAATGAAAGAGACATGTTGGGGTAGATTCAATAAATCAATTGAAAGGGCAATTAAATATGTTTTTCACATACGAGGATAGTTTGACAAGTAGTGAAAATGACACATAGGTGGCGCTCTAATTGGCAAAACAAATGCACTGTAATTTAGGTTGACTATTTATATGTTTATATTCCGATATTTAGATATATCGGTTGATTAGTTTATTTTTGACAGCTGATTGAAAAAGAAGCAACACGTCGTTGTTAAAATGGAAAAAGCAGAGTATCGTGCGGTGATTAAATACTTCGTAAATAAGGGTATGAAAGCTACCGAAATAAAAGACGAATTACGGGAAACATTAGGTGAATCTGCTCCATCATCGGCCACAATAAGCAAATGGGTAAATGAATTTAAACGTGGTAGAACAAGCTGTGTTGATAAAGCGCGCTCTGGAGCACCCAAAATCGTGACTTCTAAGGAAATGATTATAAAAATCGATAATACTATTACGCAAGATCGACGGCTCAAAGTGAAAGAGATAGCAGACATGGTAAACATTTCAACAGAACGCGTACACCACGTTTTAAGGAAAGAATTGGGCCTTTCCAACCTTTCGGCAAGATGGGTGCAGCGATTGCTTACGACTGATCAAAAGTTCACTCGTTTGCGCATTTACAATGAGTGTTTGGACCTTCATAAGCGGGATCCGGTTGATTTTTGTAGGCGATTTGTTACTTGCGATGAAACTTGGATACACTACAGTACACCCGAAACTAAACAACAGTCGAAACAATGGTTAGAACGTGGTTCTGTACTTCCAAAGAAAGCGAAAACCACTTTATCGGCAAACAATGAGATGGCATCAATTTTTTGGGATTCGAAGGGCATTTTGCTCATTGATTACCTTCAGAAAGCTGCCACAATAAACGGTGAATATTATGCAGAACTTCTACAAAAATTAAATGTTGAGATTCGATTCGTGCTAAACGGCCAGGAATGGCAAAGAAAAAGATTCTGTTTCACCAAGACAACGCTTCCTCACATACCAGCACAGTTGTGATGTCCAAAATCCACGAGTTGCATTTCCAATTAGTACGGCATGCGCCTTATTCGCCGGATCTAGCCCCTTCCAACTTCCACCTTTTTCCAAAATTGGCACTAGGTGCAAAGAAATTTTCGTCTAACGACGAGCTTATCATCTTCGTAAATGAGTATTTTGCAAGCCCTCCGGAACCGCATGTTAGAGATGGCATAAGGGCATTGGAGCACCGTTGGTATAAATGTATTGCTCTGTTAGCAGAATATATTGAAAAATAAAAATTATTTTGTATTTAAAAAATTCGTTTTTCTTTTCCGTTTTCACTACTTGTCAAACTACCCTCGTATGTAATGTAAAGACGAACCTGTTCATTACTGGTTGATTGCCTGTTCAGAAGGTGTTCTAGAGCTGTTCAATAATTAAATTATCATAATAAATAAGATTTATTATGATAATTATTATAATGTTGAAATTTGTGTTCTGAGAACATATTAATAAATTCATTTAAAATTTCCAGTTATTAGAGGCGAAACATTCTAATGCTTACGTGATTGAGGAGGTATTACAATGAAAAGGCACGTGAAGTAATTGGGGTTGATGCAATTCATGCACAGATAGACTAAATGTCTAGAATAAATTTTAAAAATTTGTATAGAATAACCCAAGGAATAAAGCAAAAGTTAAAGTTCTCTTTTGTTTCTCTTTGTTATATAATTATTAAACAATATTACATAAACTACTGAAATTTATTTTACTTCTCCAACTTTTCTTTTGTGGTTTTCGATATTGTTTTGAAGCATTCCAACAATCATTCCTTTCTCTCTAAGTCAGTACAACTTCTAGATAGTTATCGTTATAGTCCACTCTAATATTCATGGTAATAAAGCTCTATTTTCGTTCGCTGATTAACTGATATTAGCCTTCACAATTTGGCAGTAGTTGAACCTTCATCTTGAAAATTCTTATATGCATGTATTCGATTTGCTCTGGGACTACTTTAAACTAATCTGTATTGTTCTCATGCGCATAATGAATCACATCAATCAGTCTATTCAGATATTCTTTAAAATTAAATTGCATAGCGAATTTTATTTACTTTACACCTAAACAATTAGCTGTTGTAATAATAGCTAGTGCAGGTATAATTTAATTACTTCACTTTACGGACGTGTTTGGAAGTGAATGTGATATTATCGTAAAAAAGCACATTTTTTTGTGAAGAACAAATTACATCATGTTAACACGTGTGATGACAGCACCTTAAAAAAATTTTTTTAATAAATATGGCTAGTATCTCCATTTATACACATTTCTTCAAGTAATAATTTATTAAGCATAAATGATTTAATATTACTCTTATCTTGACCATTTGAAAAGTTTTTTACAAAATTTTCGATAGAATAAAAATGCTGCTTCTACATTTGGATTGTCGTCTTACGTATCTACACTGCTCAAAACAATTAGATGATGTTTGAAAAAATAATAATAAAATAAATAAGTAAATAATATAAGTCACACAAATATTTTTATATTGCAACTATAACGCTTTTAAACAAGAAACAGAATGCATTGATAGGTTTCAACTTGTATAGCGCTTCGGTGCAGCGCTTGTGCGAAGGTATAAAAGCGCGTATACGAGCGATCTCGACTACAGTTACCTTTTACCATTTTTTGTATATAGCTAATCTTTTAACTGTCATTATGGGCAATAATGAAAATACAACGCGATTTGACTCATGCACAGGCTTGGAGAGCCATAGGACAATTGGAAGGTGGACGGAGACAGCAAGCTGTTGCTAAAGTTTTCGAAGTTAGCCAAAGTGTGATTTCGCGCTTGTTGAATCGGTTATTAGAAACAGGAAATGTTCAGAGAAGACGAAGACAAGGACGCCCAGCATCTACAGCATCAGGAGATGATTGATAGCTAACAGTATTTGAACGTAGAAGCCACACTCATAATGCAACGTAGCGTAGAAGTGAGTTTGCTGTTGCTACGGAAAGAATAATATCAACTCAAATAATAAGAAATCGTCTTGCTGCTGAGCTGCATAGAAATTGGAATCGCGATGACTGGGCACCAGTATTGTTTTGTAACGAATCCAGATTCGCCTTAAATCTATATAATAAGCGTATTTTAATTAGGCGTGAAACTGGAACACGTAATCGGACACAGTTTATTCGAGAAAGTCCGTAATTTGAAGGTGAGGGTGTAACGGTGTAATGGACTGGGATAAGCACAGGAGGTTATACAGACCTTTATGTGATACAGAATGGCAATACGACTGCTCAGAGGTATCTGGATGAAATTTTGAGACCCATTGTTCTTCCGTACGCTGGCGCTATAGCTAAAAGATTCATTTTAATGGATAGCAATACTCGTCCACATCGATCAAACTTCGTGAGCAACTGGATTGAACAATTGGGAATCAATGGAATGGACTGGCCAGCAAATTCTCCTGATGGTAATCGTATCGAACATGTTTAGGATGCCTTGGGAAGATGTGCTGCAGCAAGAAATATGCCACCGCGTATAGTTCAGGAACTTCAAATTGCTCTATTAGAGAAATGGAATAATATTCCACAAGAATATTTTTGATGGTCTGATTTTATCAATGCCGATGAGATGTCAAACACTTATTGCCGTTCATGGAGAACATACACATTATTAACAATAGATTTTTCTTCTTTTTATCACTAAAACTTCTTATAAAGTCCGATAATTGGGTATTCATTTAAATTTAATGATATTTATTCACTCTAGTGTCTTAGTAGCTTTATTATGTGCACAATCAAGTTCAAACGTGTTCGGTTTCTTATTTGAAAACCTTGTAGTTAAATATGAAACTATTGGCGAGGTGCTACATTTTTTGTTTATTTATTCTATTACCACTTCTCCAAATATCCCCTAATTATTTTGAGCAGTGTATTATACACACACACACACACACACGCATATATATATATATATATATAGTCATTATGTACATAAGCCCTTCAAAATCACTGTCGACACTTCTTTAATGGCTTCAACGTCGGCATAACGCTGTTCCTTCATCGGTAAATTTAGTTTGAAGAATAGATAGAAAAATTCGTTAAATATGGTGAATGATTGATGGTTAAAATGCCATTTGTAGTTAGAAAATTAGTGATAAGCGTCGAGCGATGCGATGGTGTATTATCATGTAAAAAACGCCAGCTACCATTTTCACAATATTGCTGCCGCACACCACGAATACGCGCGAAAAGGCGCTTCATAATACCAAGATAATATACAGCATTGACTGTTTGACTAGTTGGTACAACCTCTTTGTGCACTATGCCTTTCGAATCATGAAAACAAATCAACATTGACTTCACTTTCTACTTCTCCAAACCATTTTTTGTCGCTTTCTTTGCTTGGATGCTTCCATTCAGAGCTATGACGCTTGGTTTCTAGATCACATTGAAAACGCCACGTCTCATCGCCAGTTACAATAGAATACATGAAGTTTTCGTCCTTCTTTGAGTCTTTAAATCAAGAGTGTACATTGATGATTTCAGTTAGCTTGCGTGGTACAGACATTGCACAAATCTTTCTCAATCCCAAATACTGTATCAAAATGTGAAGAGATTAATCTCTGAAAATATTTAATTCCATTCCCACGAATGGCGATGAGGATTTCAGCTCATTTCCGATAAATGCATGTACAAGTTCGATGTTACTTTCCGTAACCGTAGATTTTTATTGCCCCATACGACTGTCTTTAAATCGTATATACCACTCATGCACACTCGTACGTGATAAACGCACATCACCATACATTCCTTTCATCAAATTAAATGTTTCAGTAAATGATCTACTGAGTTTGAAGCAGAACTTTATATTTGCTCTATTACCTCCTCCTTTTTAATTAAAAGATGAAAAATTAAATGAATGTAAAAAGAAATGAATGAATATATGAAATATATGACGGTTAATTCAATGTTAATGTAAGGTGGATGATTGATTGATTGAGACAATTTATTACCTCCCTTGTTTTAATAAATAATAATAGGGATATTATTTAACAGAGAATATTTATTTGCACGGGTTGGTTAGTCAATTTATTACGAGCGCGTGTCCGACTAGCTAAAGCACTGTAATAAATGCAAATAAAAGACAAGAAAGTAATATAATTGAATGTAATGTGAGGTGAGGAGTTAATAATTAATAGTTGTGTACAATGAGCGTCAAAAGTCCAGGACGCGTGCCAAGCTGAAAGAAAGATTATTAGTGGAATAAAACGACAGAAATGCCTTTAAATTTTATTCACAAGTTAAATGAATTCTTAAAGCTTGAATATGTTAAATAGAAATAGTTAAC
>JAVIWB010001190.1:0-19400 GCA_031893035.1 Dermolepida albohirtum | reverse complement strand
GGTTTGAAGCAGCGTAACAGTCGTGTCACAATCTATAAGTACACACCTAAAAAACAATCACTTTTGAAAGTCAGTTTCCGACTAACGCTACATGTGAGCTCTGCCTGATGGCGTTCTAAGGTCGCTAATAACTTCGGAACGAGAAGAGATACAATGTTCTGGTTTGAAGCAGCGTAACAGTCGTGTCACAATCTATAAGTACACACATAAAAAACAATCACTTTTGAAAGTCAGTTTCCGACTAACGCTACATGTGAGCTCTGCCTGATGGCGTTCTAAGGTCGCTAATAACTTCGGAACGAGAAGAGATACAATGTTCTGGTTTGAAGCAGCGTAACAGTCGTGTCACAATCTATAAGTACACACATAAAAAACAATCACTTTTGAAAGTCAGTTTCCGACTAACGCTACATGTGAGCTCTGCCTGATGGCGTTCTAAGGTCGCTAATAACTTCGGAACGAAGAGATACAATGTTCTGGTTTGAAGCAGCGTAACAGTCGTGTCACAATCTATAAGTACACACATAAAAAACAATCACTTTTGAAAGTCAGTTTCCGACTAACGCTACATGTGAGCTCTGCCTGATGGCGTTCTAAGGTCGCTAATAACTTCGGAACGAGAAGAGATACAATGTTCTGGTTTGAAGCAGCGTAACAGTCGTGTCACAATCTATAAGTACACACATAAAAAACAATCACTTTTGAAAGTCAGTTTCCGACTAACGCTACATGTGAGCGCTGCCTGATGGCGTTCTAAGGTCGCTAATAACTTCGGAACGAGAAGAGATACAATGTTCTGGTTTGAAGCAGCGTAACAGTCGTGTCACAATCTATAAGTACACACATAAAAAACAATCACTTTTGAAAGTCAGTTTCCGACTAACGCTACATGTGAGCTCTGCCTGATGGCGTTCTAAGGTCGCTAATAACTTCGGAACGAGAAGAGATACAATGTTCTGGTTTGAAGCAGCGTAACAGTCGTGTCACAATCTATAAGTACACACATAAAAAACAATCACTTTTGAAAGTCAGTTTCCGACTAACGCTACATGTGAGCTCTGCCTGATGGCGTTCTAAGGTCGCTAATAACTTCGGAACGAGAAGAGATACAATGTTCTGGTTTGAAGCAGCGTAACAGTCGTGTCACAATCTATAAGTACACACATAAAAAACAATCACTTTTGAAAGTCAGTTTCCGACTAACGCTACATGTGAGCTCTGCCTGATGGCGTTCTAAGGTCGCTAATAACTTCGGAACGAGAAGAGATACAATGTTCTGGTTTGAAGCAGCGTAACAGTCGTGTCACAATCTATAAGTACACACATAAAAAACAATCACTTTTGAAAGTCAGTTTCCGACTAACGCTACATGTGAGCGCTGCCTGATGGCGTTCTAAGGTCGCTAATAACTTCGGAACGAGAAGAGATACAATGTTCTGGTTTGAAGCAGCGTAACAGTCGTGTCACAATCTATAAGTACACACATAAAAAACAATCACTTTTGAAAGTCAGTTTCCGACTAACGCTACATGTGAGCTCTGCCTGATGGCGTTCTAAGGTCGCTAATAACTTCGGAACGAGAAGAGATACAATGTTCTGGTTTGAAGCAGCGTAACAGTCGTGTCACAATCTATAAGTACACACATAAAAAACAATCACTTTTGAAAGTCAGTTTCCGACTAACGCTACATGTGAGCTCTGCCTGATGGCGTTCTAAGGTCGCTAATAACTTCGGAACGAGAAGAGATACAATGTTCTGGTTTGAAGCAGCGTAACAGTCGTGTCACAATCTATAAGTACACACATAAAAAACAATCACTTTTGAAAGTCAGTTTCCGACTAACGCTACATGTGAGCTCTGCCTGATGGCGTTCTAAGGTCGCTAATAACTTCGGAACGAGAAGAGATACAATGTTCTGGTTTGAAGCAGCGTAACAGTCGTGTCACAATCTATAAGTACACACATAAAAAACAATCACTTTTGAAAGTCAGTTTCCGACTAACGCTACATGTGAGCTCTGCCTGATGGCGTTCTAAGGTCGCTAATAACTTCGGAACGAGAAGAGATACAATGTTCTGGTTTGAAGCAGCGTAACAGTCGTGTCACAATCTATAAGTACACACATAAAAAACAATCACTTTTGAAAGTCAGTTTCCGACTAACGCTACATGTGAGCTCTGCCTGATGGCGTTCTAAGGTCGCTAATAACTTCGGAACGAGAAGAGATACAATGTTCTGGTTTGAAGCAGCGTAACAGTCGTGTCACAATCTATAAGTACACACATAAAAAACAATCACTTTTGAAAGTCAGTTTCCGACTAACGCTACATGTGAGCTCTGCCTGATGGCGTTCTAAGGTCGCTAATAACTTCGGAACGAGAAGAGATACAATGTTCTGGTTTGAAGCAGCGTAACAGTCGTGTCACAATCTATAAGTACACACATAAAAAACAATCACTTTTGAAAGTCAGTTTCCGACTAACGCTACATGTGAGCTCTGCCTGATGGCGTTCTAAGGTCGCTAATAACTTCGGAACGAGAAGAGATACAATGTTCTGGTTTGAAGCAGCGTAACAGTCGTGTCACAATCTATAAGTACACACATAAAAAACAATCACTTTTGAAAGTCAGTTTCCGACTAACGCTACATGTGAGCTCTGCCTGATGGCGTTCTAAGGTCGCTAATAACTTCGGAACGAGAAGAGATACAATGTTCTGGTTTGAAGCAGCGTAACAGTCGTGTCACAATCTATAAGTACACACATAAAAAACAATCACTTTTGAAAGTCAGTTTCCGACTAACGCTACATGTGAGCGCTGCCTGATGGCGTTCTAAGGTCGCTAATAACTTCGGAACGAGAAGAGATACAATGTTCTGGTTTGAAGCAGCGTAACAGTCGTGTCACAATCTATAAGTACACACATAAAAAACAATCACTTTTGAAAGTCAGTTTCCGACTAACGCTACATGTGAGCTCTGCCTGATGGCGTTCTAAGGTCGCTAATAACTTCGGAACGAGAAGAGATACAATGTTCTGGTTTGAAGCAGCGTAACAGTCGTGTCACAATCTATAAGTACACACATAAAAAACAATCACTTTTGAAAGTCAGTTTCCGACTAACGCTACATGTGAGCTCTGCCTGATGGCGTTCTAAGGTCGCTAATAACTTCGGAACGAGAAGAGATACAATGTTCTGGTTTGAAGCAGCGTAACAGTCGTGTCACAATCTATAAGTACACACATAAAAAACAATCACTTTTGAAAGTCAGTTTCCGACTAACGCTACATGTGAGCGCTGCCTGATGGCGTTCTAAGGTCGCTAATAACTTCGGAACGAGAAGAGATACAATGTTCTGGTTTGAAGCAGCGTAACAGTCGTGTCACAATCTATAAGTACACACATAAAAAACAATCACTTTTGAAAGTCAGTTTCCGACTAACGCTACATGTGAGCTCTGCCTGATGGCGTTCTAAGGTCGCTAATAACTTCGGAACGAGAAGAGATACAATGTTCTGGTTTGAAGCAGCGTAACAGTCGTGTCACAATCTATAAGTACACACATAAAAAACAATCACTTTTGAAAGTCAGTTTCCGACTAACGCTACATGTGAGCGCTGCCTGATGGCGTTCTAAGGTCGCTAATAACTTCGGAACGAGAAGAGATACAATGTTCTGGTTTGAAGCAGCGTAACAGTCGTGTCACAATCTATAAGTACACACATAAAAAACAATCACTTTTGAAAGTCAGTTTCCGACTAACGCTACATGTGAGCTCTGCCTGATGGCGTTCTAAGGTCGCTAATAACTTCGGAACGAGAAGAGATACAATGTTCTGGTTTGAAGCAGCGTAACAGTCGTGTCACAATCTATAAGTACACACATAAAAAACAATCACTTTTGAAAGTCAGTTTCCGACTAACGCTACATGTGAGCGCTGCCTGATGGCGTTCTAAGGTCGCTAATAACTTCGGAACGAGAAGAGATACAATGTTCTGGTTTGAAGCAGCGTAACAGTCGTGTCACAATCTATAAGTACACACATAAAAAACAATCACTTTTGAAAGTCAGTTTCCGACTAACGCTACATGTGAGCTCTGCCTGATGGCGTTCTAAGGTCGCTAATAACTTCGGAACGAGAAGAGATACAATGTTCTGGTTTGAAGCAGCGTAACAGTCGTGTCACAATCTATAAGTACACACATAAAAAACAATCACTTTTGAAAGTCAGTTTCCGACTAACGCTACATGTGAGCTCTGCCTGATGGCGTTCTAAGGTCGCTAATAACTTCGGAACGAGAAGAGATACAATGTTCTGGTTTGAAGCAGCGTAACAGTCGTGTCACAATCTATAAGTACACACATAAAAAACAATCACTTTTGAAAGTCAGTTTCCGACTAACGCTACATGTGAGCGCTGCCTGATGGCGTTCTAAGGTCGCTAATAACTTCGGAACGAGAAGAGATACAATGTTCTGGTTTGAAGCAGCGTAACAGTCGTGTCACAATCTATAAGTACACACATAAAAAACAATCACTTTTGAAAGTCAGTTTCCGACTAACGCTACATGTGAGCTCTGCCTGATGGCGTTCTAAGGTCGCTAATAACTTCGGAACGAGAAGAGATACAATGTTCTGGTTTGAAGCAGCGTAACAGTCGTGTCACAATCTATAAGTACACACATAAAAAACAATCACTTTTGAAAGTCAGTTTCCGACTAACGCTACATGTGAGCTCTGCCTGATGGCGTTCTAAGGTCGCTAATAACTTCGGAACGAGAAGAGATACAATGTTCTGGTTTGAAGCAGCGTAACAGTCGTGTCACAATCTATAAGTACACACATAAAAAACAATCACTTTTGAAAGTCAGTTTCCGACTAACGCTACATGTGAGCTCTGCCTGATGGCGTTCTAAGGTCGCTAATAACTTCGGAACGAGAAGAGATACAATGTTCTGGTTTGAAGCAGCGTAACAGTCGTGTCACAATCTATAAGTACACACATAAAAAACAATCACTTTTGAAAGTCAGTTTCCGACTAACGCTACATGTGAGCTCTGCCTGATGGCGTTCTAAGGTCGCTAATAACTTCGGAACGAGAAGAGATACAATGTTCTGGTTTGAAGCAGCGTAACAGTCGTGTCACAATCTATAAGTACACACATAAAAAACAATCACTTTTGAAAGTCAGTTTCCGACTAACGCTACATGTGAGCTCTGCCTGATGGCGTTCTAAGGTCGCTAATAACTTCGGAACGAGAAGAGATACAATGTTCTGGTTTGAAGCAGCGTAACAGTCGTGTCACAATCTATAAGTACACACATAAAAAACAATCACTTTTGAAAGTCAGTTTCCGACTAACGCTACATGTGAGCGCTGCCTGATGGCGTTCTAAGGTCGCTAATAACTTCGGAACGAGAAGAGATACAATGTTCTGGTTTGAAGCAGCGTAACAGTCGTGTCACAATCTATAAGTACACACATAAAAAACAATCACTTTTGAAAGTCAGTTTCCGACTAACGCTACATGTGAGCTCTGCCTGATGGCGTTCTAAGGTCGCTAATAACTTCGGAACGAGAAGAGATACAATGTTCTGGTTTGAAGCAGCGTAACAGTCGTGTCACAATCTATAAGTACACACATAAAAAACAATCACTTTTGAAAGTCAGTTTCCGACTAACGCTACATGTGAGCTCTGCCTGATGGCGTTCTAAGGTCGCTAATAACTTCGGAACGAGAAGAGATACAATGTTCTGGTTTGAAGCAGCGTAACAGTCGTGTCACAATCTATAAGTACACACATAAAAAACAATCACTTTTGAAAGTCAGTTTCCGACTAACGCTACATGTGAGCTCTGCCTGATGGCGTTCTAAGGTCGCTAATAACTTCGGAACGAGAAGAGATACAATGTTCTGGTTTGAAGCAGCGTAACAGTCGTGTCACAATCTATAAGTACACACATAAAAAACAATCACTTTTGAAAGTCAGTTTCCGACTAACGCTACATGTGAGCTCTGCCTGATGGCGTTCTAAGGTCGCTAATAACTTCGGAACGAGAAGAGATACAATGTTCTGGTTTGAAGCAGCGTAACAGTCGTGTCACAATCTATAAGTACACACATAAAAAACAATCACTTTTGAAAGTCAGTTTCCGACTAACGCTACATGTGAGCGCTGCCTGATGGCGTTCTAAGGTCGCTAATAACTTCGGAACGAGAAGAGATACAATGTTCTGGTTTGAAGCAGCGTAACAGTCGTGTCACAATCTATAAGTACACACATAAAAAACAATCACTTTTGAAAGTCAGTTTCCGACTAACGCTACATGTGAGCTCTGCCTGATGGCGTTCTAAGGTCGCTAATAACTTCGGAACGAGAAGAGATACAATGTTCTGGTTTGAAGCAGCGTAACAGTCGTGTCACAATCTATAAGTACACACATAAAAAACAATCACTTTTGAAAGTCAGTTTCCGACTAACGCTACATGTGAGCGCTGCCTGATGGCGTTCTAAGGTCGCTAATAACTTCGGAACGAGAAGAGATACAATGTTCTGGTTTGAAGCAGCGTAACAGTCGTGTCACAATCTATAAGTACACACATAAAAAACAATCACTTTTGAAAGTCAGTTTCCGACTAACGCTACATGTGAGCGCTGCCTGATGGCGTTCTAAGGTCGCTAATAACTTCGGAACGAGAAGAGATACAATGTTCTGGTTTGAAGCAGCGTAACAGTCGTGTCACAATCTATAAGTACACACATAAAAAACAATCACTTTTGAAAGTCAGTTTCCGACTAACGCTACATGTGAGCTCTGCCTGATGGCGTTCTAAGGTCGCTAATAACTTCGGAACGAGAAGAGATACAATGTTCTGGTTTGAAGCAGCGTAACAGTCGTGTCACAATCTATAAGTACACACATAAAAAACAATCACTTTTGAAAGTCAGTTTCCGACTAACGCTACATGTGAGCTCTGCCTGATGGCGTTCTAAGGTCGCTAATAACTTCGGAACGAGAAGAGATACAATGTTCTGGTTTGAAGCAGCGTAACAGTCGTGTCACAATCTATAAGTACACACATAAAAAACAATCACTTTTGAAAGTCAGTTTCCGACTAACGCTACATGTGAGCGCTGCCTGATGGCGTTCTAAGGTCGCTAATAACTTCGGAACGAGAAGAGATACAATGTTCTGGTTTGAAGCAGCGTAACAGTCGTGTCACAATCTATAAGTACACACATAAAAAACAATCACTTTTGAAAGTCAGTTTCCGACTAACGCTACATGTGAGCGCTGCCTGATGGCGTTCTAAGGTCGCTAATAACTTCGGAACGAGAAGAGATACAATGTTCTGGTTTGAAGCAGCGTAACAGTCGTGTCACAATCTATAAGTACACACATAAAAAACAATCACTTTTGAAAGTCAGTTTCCGACTAACGCTACATGTGAGCTCTGCCTGATGGCGTTCTAAGGTCGCTAATAACTTCGGAACGAGAAGAGATACAATGTTCTGGTTTGAAGCAGCGTAACAGTCGTGTCACAATCTATAAGTACACACATAAAAAACAATCACTTTTGAAAGTCAGTTTCCGACTAACGCTACATGTGAGCTCTGCCTGATGGCGTTCTAAGGTCGCTAATAACTTCGGAACGAGAAGAGATACAATGTTCTGGTTTGAAGCAGCGTAACAGTCGTGTCACAATCTATAAGTACACACATAAAAAACAATCACTTTTGAAAGTCAGTTTCCGACTAACGCTACATGTGAGCTCTGCCTGATGGCGTTCTAAGGTCGCTAATAACTTCGGAACGAGAAGAGATACAATGTTCTGGTTTGAAGCAGCGTAACAGTCGTGTCACAATCTATAAGTACACACATAAAAAACAATCACTTTTGAAAGTCAGTTTCCGACTAACGCTACATGTGAGCTCTGCCTGATGGCGTTCTAAGGTCGCTAATAACTTCGGAACGAGAAGAGATACAATGTTCTGGTTTGAAGCAGCGTAACAGTCGTGTCACAATCTATAAGTACACACATAAAAAACAATCACTTTTGAAAGTCAGTTTCCGACTAACGCTACATGTGAGCTCTGCCTGATGGCGTTCTAAGGTCGCTAATAACTTCGGAACGAGAAGAGATACAATGTTCTGGTTTGAAGCAGCGTAACAGTCGTGTCACAATCTATAAGTACACACATAAAAAACAATCACTTTTGAAAGTCAGTTTCCGACTAACGCTACATGTGAGCTCTGCCTGATGGCGTTCTAAGGTCGCTAATAACTTCGGAACGAGAAGAGATACAATGTTCTGGTTTGAAGCAGCGTAACAGTCGTGTCACAATCTATAAGTACACACATAAAAAACAATCACTTTTGAAAGTCAGTTTCCGACTAACGCTACATGTGAGCTCTGCCTGATGGCGTTCTAAGGTCGCTAATAACTTCGGAACGAGAAGAGATACAATGTTCTGGTTTGAAGCAGCGTAACAGTCGTGTCACAATCTATAAGTACACACATAAAAAACAATCACTTTTGAAAGTCAGTTTCCGACTAACGCTACATGTGAGCGCTGCCTGATGGCGTTCTAAGGTCGCTAATAACTTCGGAACGAGAAGAGATACAATGTTCTGGTTTGAAGCAGCGTAACAGTCGTGTCACAATCTATAAGTACACACATAAAAAACAATCACTTTTGAAAGTCAGTTTCCGACTAACGCTACATGTGAGCTCTGCCTGATGGCGTTCTAAGGTCGCTAATAACTTCGGAACGAGAAGAGATACAATGTTCTGGTTTGAAGCAGCGTAACAGTCGTGTCACAATCTATAAGTACACACATAAAAAACAATCACTTTTGAAAGTCAGTTTCCGACTAACGCTACATGTGAGCTCTGCCTGATGGCGTTCTAAGGTCGCTAATAACTTCGGAACGAGAAGAGATACAATGTTCTGGTTTGAAGCAGCGTAACAGTCGTGTCACAATCTATAAGTACACACATAAAAAACAATCACTTTTGAAAGTCAGTTTCCGACTAACGCTACATGTGAGCTCTGCCTGATGGCGTTCTAAGGTCGCTAATAACTTCGGAACGAGAAGAGATACAATGTTCTGGTTTGAAGCAGCGTAACAGTCGTGTCACAATCTATAAGTACACACATAAAAAACAATCACTTTTGAAAGTCAGTTTCCGACTAACGCTACATGTGAGCTCTGCCTGATGGCGTTCTAAGGTCGCTAATAACTTCGGAACGAGAAGAGATACAATGTTCTGGTTTGAAGCAGCGTAACAGTCGTGTCACAATCTATAAGTACACACATAAAAAACAATCACTTTTGAAAGTCAGTTTCCGACTAACGCTACATGTGAGCGCTGCCTGATGGCGTTCTAAGGTCGCTAATAACTTCGGAACGAGAAGAGATACAATGTTCTGGTTTGAAGCAGCGTAACAGTCGTGTCACAATCTATAAGTACACACATAAAAAACAATCACTTTTGAAAGTCAGTTTCCGACTAACGCTACATGTGAGCGCTGCCTGATGGCGTTCTAAGGTCGCTAATAACTTCGGAACGAGAAGAGATACAATGTTCTGGTTTGAAGCAGCGTAACAGTCGTGTCACAATCTATAAGTACACACATAAAAAACAATCACTTTTGAAAGTCAGTTTCCGACTAACGCTACATGTGAGCTCTGCCTGATGGCGTTCTAAGGTCGCTAATAACTTCGGAACGAGAAGAGATACAATGTTCTGGTTTGAAGCAGCGTAACAGTCGTGTCACAATCTATAAGTACACACATAAAAAACAATCACTTTTGAAAGTCAGTTTCCGACTAACGCTACATGTGAGCGCTGCCTGATGGCGTTCTAAGGTCGCTAATAACTTCGGAACGAGAAGAGATACAATGTTCTGGTTTGAAGCAGCGTAACAGTCGTGTCACAATCTATAAGTACACACATAAAAAACAATCACTTTTGAAAGTCAGTTTCCGACTAACGCTACATGTGAGCGCTGCCTGATGGCGTTCTAAGGTCGCTAATAACTTCGGAACGAGAAGAGATACAATGTTCTGGTTTGAAGCAGCGTAACAGTCGTGTCACAATCTATAAGTACACACATAAAAAACAATCACTTTTGAAAGTCAGTTTCCGACTAACGCTACATGTGAGCTCTGCCTGATGGCGTTCTAAGGTCGCTAATAACTTCGGAACGAGAAGAGATACAATGTTCTGGTTTGAAGCAGCGTAACAGTCGTGTCACAATCTATAAGTACACACATAAAAAACAATCACTTTTGAAAGTCAGTTTCCGACTAACGCTACATGTGAGCGCTGCCTGATGGCGTTCTAAGGTCGCTAATAACTTCGGAACGAGAAGAGATACAATGTTCTGGTTTGAAGCAGCGTAACAGTCGTGTCACAATCTATAAGTACACACATAAAAAACAATCACTTTTGAAAGTCAGTTTCCGACTAACGCTACATGTGAGCTCTGCCTGATGGCGTTCTAAGGTCGCTAATAACTTCGGAACGAGAAGAGATACAATGTTCTGGTTTGAAGCAGCGTAACAGTCGTGTCACAATCTATAAGTACACACATAAAAAACAATCACTTTTGAAAGTCAGTTTCCGACTAACGCTACATGTGAGCGCTGCCTGATGGCGTTCTAAGGTCGCTAATAACTTCGGAACGAGAAGAGATACAATGTTCTGGTTTGAAGCAGCGTAACAGTCGTGTCACAATCTATAAGTACACACATAAAAAACAATCACTTTTGAAAGTCAGTTTCCGACTAACGCTACATGTGAGCGCTGCCTGATGGCGTTCTAAGGTCGCTAATAACTTCGGAACGAGAAGAGATACAATGTTCTGGTTTGAAGCAGCGTAACAGTCGTGTCACAATCTATAAGTACACACATAAAAAACAATCACTTTTGAAAGTCAGTTTCCGACTAACGCTACATGTGAGCTCTGCCTGATGGCGTTCTAAGGTCGCTAATAACTTCGGAACGAGAAGAGATACAATGTTCTGGTTTGAAGCAGCGTAACAGTCGTGTCACAATCTATAAGTACACACATAAAAAACAATCACTTTTGAAAGTCAGTTTCCGACTAACGCTACATGTGAGCTCTGCCTGATGGCGTTCTAAGGTCGCTAATAACTTCGGAACGAGAAGAGATACAATGTTCTGGTTTGAAGCAGCGTAACAGTCGTGTCACAATCTATAAGTACACACATAAAAAACAATCACTTTTGAAAGTCAGTTTCCGACTAACGCTACATGTGAGCTCTGCCTGATGGCGTTCTAAGGTCGCTAATAACTTCGGAACGAGAAGAGATACAATGTTCTGGTTTGAAGCAGCGTAACAGTCGTGTCACAATCTATAAGTACACACATAAAAAACAATCACTTTTGAAAGTCAGTTTCCGACTAACGCTACATGTGAGCGCTGCCTGATGGCGTTCTAAGGTCGCTAATAACTTCGGAACGAGAAGAGATACAATGTTCTGGTTTGAAGCAGCGTAACAGTCGTGTCACAATCTATAAGTACACACATAAAAAACAATCACTTTTGAAAGTCAGTTTCCGACTAACGCTACATGTGAGCTCTGCCTGATGGCGTTCTAAGGTCGCTAATAACTTCGGAACGAGAAGAGATACAATGTTCTGGTTTGAAGCAGCGTAACAGTCGTGTCACAATCTATAAGTACACACATAAAAAACAATCACTTTTGAAAGTCAGTTTCCGACTAACGCTACATGTGAGCTCTGCCTGATGGCGTTCTAAGGTCGCTAATAACTTCGGAACGAGAAGAGATACAATGTTCTGGTTTGAAGCAGCGTAACAGTCGTGTCACAATCTATAAGTACACACATAAAAAACAATCACTTTTGAAAGTCAGTTTCCGACTAACGCTACATGTGAGCGCTGCCTGATGGCGTTCTAAGGTCGCTAATAACTTCGGAACGAGAAGAGATACAATGTTCTGGTTTGAAGCAGCGTAACAGTCGTGTCACAATCTATAAGTACACACATAAAAAACAATCACTTTTGAAAGTCAGTTTCCGACTAACGCTACATGTGAGCTCTGCCTGATGGCGTTCTAAGGTCGCTAATAACTTCGGAACGAGAAGAGATACAATGTTCTGGTTTGAAGCAGCGTAACAGTCGTGTCACAATCTATAAGTACACACATAAAAAACAATCACTTTTGAAAGTCAGTTTCCGACTAACGCTACATGTGAGCTCTGCCTGATGGCGTTCTAAGGTCGCTAATAACTTCGGAACGAGAAGAGATACAATGTTCTGGTTTGAAGCAGCGTAACAGTCGTGTCACAATCTATAAGTACACACATAAAAAACAATCACTTTTGAAAGTCAGTTTCCGACTAACGCTACATGTGAGCTCTGCCTGATGGCGTTCTAAGGTCGCTAATAACTTCGGAACGAGAAGAGATACAATGTTCTGGTTTGAAGCAGCGTAACAGTCGTGTCACAATCTATAAGTACACACATAAAAAACAATCACTTTTGAAAGTCAGTTTCCGACTAACGCTACATGTGAGCTCTGCCTGATGGCGTTCTAAGGTCGCTAATAACTTCGGAACGAGAAGAGATACAATGTTCTGGTTTGAAGCAGCGTAACAGTCGTGTCACAATCTATAAGTACACACATAAAAAACAATCACTTTTGAAAGTCAGTTTCCGACTAACGCTACATGTGAGCGCTGCCTGATGGCGTTCTAAGGTCGCTAATAACTTCGGAACGAGAAGAGATACAATGTTCTGGTTTGAAGCAGCGTAACAGTCGTGTCACAATCTATAAGTACACACATAAAAAACAATCACTTTTGAAAGTCAGTTTCCGACTAACGCTACATGTGAGCTCTGCCTGATGGCGTTCTAAGGTCGCTAATAACTTCGGAACGAGAAGAGATACAATGTTCTGGTTTGAAGCAGCGTAACAGTCGTGTCACAATCTATAAGTACACACATAAAAAACAATCACTTTTGAAAGTCAGTTTCCGACTAACGCTACATGTGAGCGCTGCCTGATGGCGTTCTAAGGTCGCTAATAACTTCGGAACGAGAAGAGATACAATGTTCTGGTTTGAAGCAGCGTAACAGTCGTGTCACAATCTATAAGTACACACATAAAAAACAATCACTTTTGAAAGTCAGTTTCCGACTAACGCTACATGTGAGCTCTGCCTGATGGCGTTCTAAGGTCGCTAATAACTTCGGAACGAGAAGAGATACAATGTTCTGGTTTGAAGCAGCGTAACAGTCGTGTCACAATCTATAAGTACACACATAAAAAACAATCACTTTTGAAAGTCAGTTTCCGACTAACGCTACATGTGAGCGCTGCTGCCTGATGGCGTTCTAAGGTCGCTAATAACTTCGGAACGAGAAGAGATACAATGTTCTGGTTTGAAGCAGCGTAACAGTCGTGTCACAATCTATAAGTACACACATAAAAAACAATCACTTTTGAAAGTCAGTTTCCGACTAACGCTACATGTGAGCGCTGCCTGATGGCGTTCTAAGGTCGCTAATAACTTCGGAACGAGAAGAGATACAATGTTCTGGTTTGAAGCAGCGTAACAGTCGTGTCACAATCTATAAGTACACACATAAAAAACAATCACTTTTGAAAGTCAGTTTCCGACTAACGCTACATGTGAGCGCTGCCTGATGGCGTTCTAAGGTCGCTAATAACTTCGGAACGAGAAGAGATACAATGTTCTGGTTTGAAGCAGCGTAACAGTCGTGTCACAATCTATAAGTACACACATAAAAAACAATCACTTTTGAAAGTCAGTTTCCGACTAACGCTACATGTGAGCGCTGCCTGATGGCGTTCTAAGGTCGCTAATAACTTCGGAACGAGAAGAGATACAATGTTCTGGTTTGAAGCAGCGTAACAGTCGTGTCACAATCTATAAGTACACACATAAAAAACAATCACTTTTGAAAGTCAGTTTCCGACTAACGCTACATGTGAGCTCTGCCTGATGGCGTTCTAAGGTCGCTAATAACTTCGGAACGAGAAGAGATACAATGTTCTGGTTTGAAGCAGCGTAACAGTCGTGTCACAATCTATAAGTACACACATAAAAAACAATCACTTTTGAAAGTCAGTTTCCGACTAACGCTACATGTGAGCTCTGCCTGATGGCGTTCTAAGGTCGCTAATAACTTCGGAACGAGAAGAGATACAATGTTCTGGTTTGAAGCAGCGTAACAGTCGTGTCACAATCTATAAGTACACACATAAAAAACAATCACTTTTGAAAGTCAGTTTCCGACTAACGCTACATGTGAGCGCTGCCTGATGGCGTTCTAAGGTCGCTAATAACTTCGGAACGAGAAGAGATACAATGTTCTGGTTTGAAGCAGCGTAACAGTCGTGTCACAATCTATAAGTACACACATAAAAAACAATCACTTTTGAAAGTCAGTTTCCGACTAACGCTACATGTGAGCTCTGCCTGATGGCGTTCTAAGGTCGCTAATAACTTCGGAACGAGAAGAGATACAATGTTCTGGTTTGAAGCAGCGTAACAGTCGTGTCACAATCTATAAGTACACACATAAAAAACAATCACTTTTGAAAGTCAGTTTCCGACTAACGCTACATGTGAGCGCTGCCTGATGGCGTTCTAAGGTCGCTAATAACTTCGGAACGAGAAGAGATACAATGTTCTGGTTTGAAGCAGCGTAACAGTCGTGTCACAATCTATAAGTACACACATAAAAAACAATCACTTTTGAAAGTCAGTTTCCGACTAACGCTACATGTGAGCTCTGCCTGATGGCGTTCTAAGGTCGCTAATAACTTCGGAACGAGAAGAGATACAATGTTCTGGTTTGAAGCAGCGTAACAGTCGTGTCACAATCTATAAGTACACACATAAAAAACAATCACTTTTGAAAGTCAGTTTCCGACTAACGCTACATGTGAGCGCTGCCTGATGGCGTTCTAAGGTCGCTAATAACTTCGGAACGAGAAGAGATACAATGTTCTGGTTTGAAGCAGCGTAACAGTCGTGTCACAATCTATAAGTACACACATAAAAAACAATCACTTTTGAAAGTCAGTTTCCGACTAACGCTACATGTGAGCGCTGCCTGATGGCGTTCTAAGGTCGCTAATAACTTCGGAACGAGAAGAGATACAATGTTCTGGTTTGAAGCAGCGTAACAGTCGTGTCACAATCTATAAGTACACACATAAAAAACAATCACTTTTGAAAGTCAGTTTCCGACTAACGCTACATGTGAGCTCTGCCTGATGGCGTTCTAAGGTCGCTAATAACTTCGGAACGAGAAGAGATACAATGTTCTGGTTTGAAGCAGCGTAACAGTCGTGTCACAATCTATAAGTACACACATAAAAAACAATCACTTTTGAAAGTCAGTTTCCGACTAACGCTACATGTGAGCTCTGCCTGATGGCGTTCTAAGGTCGCTAATAACTTCGGAACGAGAAGAGATACAATGTTCTGGTTTGAAGCAGCGTAACAGTCGTGTCACAATCTATAAGTACACACATAAAAAACAATCACTTTTGAAAGTCAGTTTCCGACTAACGCTACATGTGAGCGCTGCCTGATGGCGTTCTAAGGTCGCTAATAACTTCGGAACGAGAAGAGATACAATGTTCTGGTTTGAAGCAGCGTAACAGTCGTGTCACAATCTATAAGTACACACATAAAAAACAATCACTTTTGAAAGTCAGTTTCCGACTAACGCTACATGTGAGCGCTGCCTGATGGCGTTCTAAGGTCGCTAATAACTTCGGAACGAGAAGAGATACAATGTTCTGGTTTGAAGCAGCGTAACAGTCGTGTCACAATCTATAAGTACACACATAAAAAACAATCACTTTTGAAAGTCAGTTTCCGACTAACGCTACATGTGAGCGCTGCCTGATGGCGTTCTAAGGTCGCTAATAACTTCGGAACGAGAAGAGATACATTGTTCTGGTTTGAAGCAGCGTAACAGTCGTGTCACAATCTATAAGTACACACATAAAAAACAATCACTTTTGAAAGTCAGTTTCCGACTAACGCTACATGTGAGCTCTGCCTGATGGCGTTCTAAGGTCGCTAATAACTTCGGAACGAGAAGAGATACAATGTTCTGGTTTGAAGCAGCGTAACAGTCTTGTCACAATCTATAAGTACACACATAAAAAACAATCACTTTTGAAAGTCAGTTTCCGACTAACGCTACATGTGAGCTCTGCCTGATGGCGTTCTAAGGTCGCTAATAACTTCGGAACGAGAAGAGATACAATGTTCTGGTTTGAAGCAGCGTAACAGTCGTGTCACAATCTATAAGTACACACATAAAAAACAATCACTTTTGAAAGTCAGTTTCCGACTAACGCTACATGTGAGCTCTGCCTGATGGCGTTCTAAGGTCGCTAATAACTTCGGAACGAGAAGAGATACAATGTTCTGGTTTGAAGCAGCGTAACAGTCGTGTCACAATCTATAAGTACACACATAAAAAACAATCACTTTTGAAAGTCAGTTTCCGACTAACGCTACATGTGAGCTCTGCCTGATGGCGTTCTAAGGTCGCTAATAACTTCGGAACGAGAAGAGATACAATGTTCTGGTTTGAAGCAGCGTAACAGTCGTGTCACAATCTATAAGTACACACATAAAAAACAATCACTTTTGAAAGTCAGTTTCCGACTAACGCTACATGTGAGCGCTGCCCGATGGCGTTCTAAGGTCGCTAATAACTTCGGAACGAGAAGAGATACAATGTTCTGGTTTGAAGCAGCGTAACAGTCGTGTCACAATCTATAAGTACACACATAAAAAACAATCACTTTTGAAAGTCAGTTTCCGACTAACGCTACATGTGAGCTCTGCCTGATGGCGTTCTAAGGTCGCTAATAACTTCGGAACGAGAAGAGATACAATGTTCTGGTTTGAAGCAGCGTAACAGTCGTGTCACAATCTATAAGTACACACATAAAAAACAATCACTTTTGAAAGTCAGTTTCCGACTAACGCTACATGTGAGCTCTGCCTGATGGCGTTCTAAGGTCGCTAATAACTTCGGAACGAGAAGAGATACAATGTTCTGGTTTGAAGCAGCGTAACAGTCGTGTCACAATCTATAAGTACACACATAAAAAACAATCACTTTTGAAAGTCAGTTTCCGACTAACGCTACATGTGAGCTCTGCCTGATGGCGTTCTAAGGTCGCTAATAACTTCGGAACGAGAAGAGATACAATGTTCTGGTTTGAAGCAGCGTAACAGTCGTGTCACAATCTATAAGTACACACATAAAAAACAATCACTTTTGAAAGTCAGTTTCCGACTAACGCTACATGTGAGCTCTGCCTGATGGCGTTCTAAGGTCGCTAATAACTTCGGAACGAGAAGAGATACAATGTTCTGGTTTGAAGCAGCGTAACAGTCGTGTCACAATCTATAAGTACACACATAAAAAACAATCACTTTTGAAAGTCAGTTTCCGACTAACGCTACATGTGAGCTCTGCCTGATGGCGTTCTAAGGTCGCTAATAACTTCGGAACGAGAAGAGATACAATGTTCTGGTTTGAAGCAGCGTAACAGTCGTGTCACAATCTATAAGTACACACATAAAAAACAATCACTTTTGAAAGTCAGTTTCCGACTAACGCTACATGTGAGCGCTGCCTGATGGCGTTCTAAGGTCGCTAATAACTTCGGAACGAGAAGAGATACAATGTTCTGGTTTGAAGCAGCGTAACAGTCGTGTCACAATCTATAAGTACACACATAAAAAACAATCACTTTTGAAAGTCAGTTTCCGACTAACGCTACATGTGAGCTCTGCCTGATGGCGTTCTAAGGTCGCTAATAACTTCGGAACGAGAAGAGATACAATGTTCTGGTTTGAAGCAGCGTAACAGTCGTGTCACAATCTATAAGTACACACATAAAAAACAATCACTTTTGAAAGTCAGTTTCCGACTAACGCTACATGTGAGCGCTGCCTGATGGCGTTCTAAGGTCGCTAATAACTTCGGAACGAGAAGAGATACAATGTTCTGGTTTGAAGCAGCGTAACAGTCGTGTCACAATCTATAAGTACACACATAAAAAACAATCACTTTTGAAAGTCAGTTTCCGACTAACGCTACATGTGAGCTCTGCCTGATGGCGTTCTAAGGTCGCTAATAACTTCGGAACGAGAAGAGATACAATGTTCTGGTTTGAAGCAGCGTAACAGTCGTGTCACAATCTATAAGTACACACATAAAAAACAATCACTTTTGAAAGTCAGTTTCCGACTAACGCTACATGTGAGCTCTGCCTGATGGCGTTCTAAGGTCGCTAATAACTTCGGAACGAGAAGAGATACAATGTTCTGGTTTGAAGCAGCGTAACAGTCGTGTCACAATCTATAAGTACACACATAAAAAACAATCACTTTTGAAAGTCAGTTTCCGACTAACGCTACATGTGAGCGCTGCCTGATGGCGTTCTAAGGTCGCTAATAACTTCGGAACGAGAAGAGATACAATGTTCTGGTTTGAAGCAGCGTAACAGTCGTGTCACAATCTATAAGTACACACATAAAAAACAATCACTTTTGAAAGTCAGTTTCCGACTAACGCTACATGTGAGCTCTGCCTGATGGCGTTCTAAGGTCGCTAATAACTTCGGAACGAGAAGAGATACAATGTTCTGGTTTGAAGCAGCGTAACAGTCGTGTCACAATCTATAAGTACACACATAAAAAACAATCACTTTTGAAAGTCAGTTTCCGACTAACGCTACATGTGAGCTCTGCCTGATGGCGTTCTAAGGTCGCTAATAACTTCGGAACGAGAAGAGATACAATGTTCTGGTTTGAAGCAGCGTAACAGTCGTGTCACAATCTATAAGTACACACATAAAAAACAATCACTTTTGAAAGTCAGTTTCCGACTAACGCTACATGTGAGCGCTGCCTGATGGCGTTCTAAGGTCGCTAATAACTTCGGAACGAGAAGAGATACAATGTTCTGGTTTGAAGCAGCGTAACAGTCGTGTCACAATCTATAAGTACACACATAAAAAACAATCACTTTTGAAAGTCAGTTTCCGACTAACGCTACATGTGAGCTCTGCCTGATGGCGTTCTAAGGTCGCTAATAACTTCGGAACGAGAAGAGATACAATGTTCTGGTTTGAAGCAGCGTAACAGTCGTGTCACAATCTATAAGTACACACATAAAAAACAATCACTTTTGAAAGTCAGTTTCCGACTAACGCTACATGTGAGCGCTGCCTGATGGCGTTCTAAGGTCGCTAATAACTTCGGAACGAGAAGAGATACAATGTTCTGGTTTGAAGCATCGTAACAGTCGTGTCACAATCTATAAT
>JAVIWB010001189.1:0-20285 GCA_031893035.1 Dermolepida albohirtum | reverse complement strand
AATTCCATAGTTTCTGAAATCCAACTTTTACTCTTTTTCCTTTATTCCTTATTTCTTCAGCTTTTTTCCTTATTAATCCTTGTATTTGTCGTTCTTTCCCAGACAGATCATTGTCAATATATATCTTTTCGTTGTGTACATTTCTAAGTCGTTTCTTCTTTTCCATAATTTCCCGTTTATCTGAAAATGACTCCAGCTCTACTACATATTTTTGATTTCCAATACTATATACATTTGCGATCTTTGTTTCTATTTCTAAATGCTTCTCCATGACATGTATTCTTTCTTCTCTCATATCCTTTCTGTTTCCCGTTTTTATGCCTGTAATCACAATGTTCTTCTTCTTTTTGTCTTTTTCCAGCATTTCAATTTTATTTTTTAGTTCATTTATGTCCTCTTTCATTTTATAGTTTTCCTTTATTAATTCTTTATTTGTTTGTATTATTTCTTTTAATTGTTTCAGATGTTCTTTTATCTGGCGTATCTCAGTTTTGAAATCCTTCATCACACTTACAATTATATCGAATTTTTCCGTCTTCGTTTTCCATTTTTAGTTGTACACACTTTTTCAGTCTTAATCCGGACCTGGTTATAATTTCTTTGTAAGTTTGTTGACCATATGCACCACTTTTTACTTACATCGTGTCCCGATAAAAACCTCGCCCGGGTCGACTCCTCGGAGGCTTTGTTTCTCTTCGCTCTAAAATTATTATTAATTCTATAATATAACTTAGATGTCTTTTTAATTTAACACTCTTTCAAATTGTAGAATTTATATTTGGCTTATCGACAATCGACCGCACCGCTTGCCGTCCGAATCTCGTCTCCACATACCAAATGTATTTTTATTAATATTACAGTTTAAAGAAAGTAATTTGCACAGTAGTATTTGTTGTTTACATAGTAGCTAGCATATTTTTATTATAATTATTAGAATTGCGTGAGACACTGTCTAATGTCACTTTTAAGAGGAAGTAAATATTGAGGTGATATGTATGGAAAGAAGTGTAGGATCAGGTCACTCATTGTTGCTCACACGTTAGTACGCCTAAAACAAATTTCTCAGTTTCATAAAAGTCAATATATATCAAAAACCTGGAAGAATTAAAATATACATATCTGACGTTTGACTCTAAATTAAAAGTCGGAATTGCCCATATATTAAACACTATCGCAATATTTATTTCTACCTGTTGAACAACTTTTATACAGTGTGAGCAACAATGAATGACCTGATCCTACACTTATTTCCATACATATCACCTCAATATTTACTTCCTCTTAACAGGGAAATTAGACAGTGTCTCACGCAATTCTAATAATTATAATAAAAATTTGCTAGCTACTATGTAAACAACAAATACTACTGTGCAAATTACTTTAAACTGTAACATTAATAAAAATACATTTGGTATGTATTAAAGTGTATGCATATATATATGTATATTAAAGAATACTTTGATGAAGTTGACCGATACTTAATGAAAATCCATATTAACAATAAAACACAAAAATTGTGAGACTTTCACTTAAATATATTAAAAATTTTATTTAATTGTTAAAGAAATATATATAAATCTATAATAATTGTTTAAAATGTGAACCACCACAATCTAAACAGGCGTCGACCCTCCTCTTCATATTATTAAATACATTAACCAACTAATCAGCAGTTATGTTATTTATTTGTAACCTAATTGCATCTTTCAATTCCTCAAATGTATGTAAACGGTTATGATATATTGTATTTTTTAAATGACCAAAGAGGAAGTAGCTAACGGCGTTAAATCTTGTGATCTTGGAGACCATGTCCCTAAACCAATAACACATCAGGAAGATATTGTTCCAGGTATTCTCTAGTATCATATGCTGTATGAGCACTAGCATTAATCATGCTGGAAGTATCCTTCCTGTAATTCATCGTCATTCAAATCGTTAATGAATTGTTCTAATATATTTCTATATCAAAGTGCTGTGATTGTTTCTTGAAAAAAAAAAATGGGTCCAATTACACGTTTTCTTGACATAGCAACCCATACTCCTATCTTTATAGGATTCAGCTGTGTTTCTTGAAACGCATATGGATTTTCACCTGACCATACTCTAAAATTTTGAGAAATCATGTAGCCGCTTGAGTGAAACCATGATTCATCAGAAAAAAGGTTTTATCCAAATCATCATCGTTTCTCAAGTTTACGTTAAACCAGTTACAATATTCAACACGTTTTCCAAAATCAAGAGGCAATATTTCCTGTACCACTGAAATCTTATAAGGGTGATAATACAGTTTTTGTTTAACCACATTTCATGGTGTTCCATATGATTAACCTATAACAAGAAAGGATGATACAAAAATTACCCAAATAAATGAGAACCTAATTTGCAGTACTAAATGAGTGTACGTACCTACTTGTTGAGAAAGTTGTCGTAATGGCTTTGATGGACTGTGTTCCAGACGAGTACGTACATCTTCCACAACCTCTTCTGTAATAACGGAGGTACGGCCAGATGATTTGCCATGATAAACGCTTCCTATTGAATTAAAGCGATTCACTACTCGGGAAATGTGACGAATAAGTATATCCTGATCTATTTGTTTATTAGGGAACTGATTAACAAATTCTTCCGTACAATGAATTGGCGAGTATTTCTATTCTCCGTTCCGAAAGTATGCTACCAAACTGAATTTGTCGTGTTCCAGTGAAAACGGCATTTTCACTGCGTATATGTGAACTGAAGACTTTAAAAAGACTGATGAAGGCTAGCATATAAGTATAAATAATGGATATTAATCACAAAACAAGTTCTGTAGACTGCACGTCAATGAAAAGTTAATGACATAAACATAGAGTAGGAAAATTAACTTGAAATTACTAAACTGCTAATTTCAGATAGAAAAAAGAAGTAAGTACTGATATGGGGCGTGCGAAAAGTAGTAAAAGATCAGGTCAATCATTGTTGCTCACTCTGTATATGCATATTTATTATATATATATATATATATATATATATATATATATATATATATAATATGCAGAAGAAATTGTATATATTGTATAGGTATTCCACAAAGAGTAGAAATCAGTTTATGCCAGCAATTGACGTAAATAAATACAATTAAAACTTAAACTAATGACATAATTGATAGTTACATTTACAGATCATCTGTATCGTGTATTTTAAAATAATATATATTCTTCATTAAACTCCAACTATGTACTTATTTTAGACTATTACTTCACATTCATACATTTGTTTTCTAATTTACGTTGAGTTGTGTCCAAAAGCAAATAATTAAATGATTTAAAGATGAACTAAGTAAATTTTAACTAAGGGTAATTGTACCTACCATATTAAATATATAGGAGTTTTATATAGTTTATTGTAAACATAATATCTAGTACAAAGTATACTTTGTATATATTACTTTGACCTTGTATTTAAATGTATATATAAACCTTCTTGCAGGCAAAATCTTCTAATTTATTAATAACACGGCTATATATCTGTTACAGTGAATGCTTAATTTGTTAATGAACTTATTAAGTGTCATGCAAGATAATTTTTCAAAAGTTGTAATGTATTTGTCTTCGCTTAGTTACTAAAGTGTCGGGACACCTATCGGCTACTTGGTAGGCTATTACATGAAAAGACGAACGCGTATGTGGAAACAGTACCAACTTCAAGCCAATTTTCGGGTATCTTCGCCATGTGAAATAAGGTTGTAATTGACATCTAATATTATTTTGAAACTAGATGTTTTATTTCGTTCAACATGTACAGATGGTATTGTTATTTACCATTTTTATGTACAAATGTTTGATTTGGTAATATGTAGATATACATATGTACATACATACATACAGATGTGTGTATATATATATATATATCTTGAGGCGTCGCGATGCGTTCGCTGTTAAAACCGATTAATATATACATGTTATTTCTTTTTGATATGTTTTATGTCTATATTGTATTTCTTTTGTTAGCGGAGAAACGCCACCATATATACAGATGTATGTATATATGGTGGCGTACAGTATCTGTGTTGGAACAATCCAAGTAACTTTTAAAAATGTCAATAGCCTTAATCTATAAAATACGAGTGGTTATATTTCATTAATATTATAAATATAACCTCATTTATAATTGGCAAATATCTTCGTAAGACGAAGCTTTTCCTGCACTTTAAATTAGAATAAGATTATGCAGTTTAGTTTTAATAGGCTTGTAATTGTAATATTTGTTCTTTATACCACTGCTATTTACAAGATCCGATAGCATTCAACACGGTAGTATTGCGTATATACTTTTTTGGTTATTCATATGATTAATTATCTAATAAACTAAAATAACTTTTGCATTAACTAATCATTAGTAATTAGATATTGCTTAAAAATTGGTTGGCAGCACGGAATAGTTCTAGTATATTTGAAAATAAAAATATTGAAGCTATATTATTTAAAAAATAGTTATTTCATTAATAACAAAAGAACAAAAATACTTCAAATTTATATAAATAACAATTTGCTGTTTAGTACTCTTACATACCCGTACAGTGGGATGTTCAAGATTTAATCAATTTAAAATTACTATATAAACACTACGGTAGCATATTTGTTTATTTTACGACTTAAAAATTAACTATGTTATTAATTTTATAATATAAAAAAATTATTCAATTGCTTTTACAAGCGCCTCTCCAACTTCTACAGCAATTGTGGCTTCTGATTTCGCCTAAATAAAGAAAATAGTTAAAATACATATATTAAAAATAAGTTATTTTTATTATTTTACACGTGCCTGATCTGTTGATGCAGATGATAATTCACTTTGTGCTTTACTCAAGACATCCCTAGCTGCTACACCATCTAATTGATCAAGAGGAACCGCTTCTTCGGCAATAACTTGTACAGAAGAATCATCATTTATTGTAACTGTTCCACTGGATACAAATATTTTCTTAATAGCACCTTCATTTTCAAATACCGATACAACACCTGGTTTCAAAACTGCTAACGTGGGAACATGTTTGGGCAGAATACCAAAACTACCAGAAAATGAAGGTACATCCACCTGCTTTACAGTCACAGAATCGTAGAACACCTGGAAAAATATATATATTTTATACATATATTGAGCTTTATATTATAAAACACAATATCTTATGTTACAAATTTTAATACATTTTGTCAAAATTTTCCCTGTTACAGTCAATACAGCATTCGAAGAAATCAATTCTTAAAACACATTTTTCCATGTTTCTGAAAAGACGTTTTTCTTTTTTCTAATGACAGTCTTACTAATCCTTGTCTCACAATAAGGAGTGATTCAACTATAACACCCAAATAGTGCATATTTTTAAGAGATTCATTGGTTCTTGAACAACAGTATATAATATGGAAAAATAAATACTAGATATCCGCCATTTTTCATAACCTGTAAACGTTTAATTACATTTTTGCATTTATTTACATTATTACATAAAATCTGTACTTTTAAGTACAACAATAATATAAATGATCACCAAGGTTCGAGCAAACCGTTAATACCATCACCCAAAAAGCATCAATGATTGAAACACATGACGCATGAAGAAAAACAAGCCATCTTGAATATGTATAAAATGTTAACGCTACAAACTCCAACAACGGTAACAACATTGTAATAAACACATCTGAACCGGTAAGTTGTAGGTATTACTTCCATGACAATATATTATAAACAATGTATTGTAGGGCTGGCACAATCAACTGTATATCGATTTATCAAAGAATATAAAACAGGTGATCTCAGGCCTCCTAAAGAACGAGCATGCAGGTACTCAAATCTTCAAGAATTTGATGAATCTGTTGAAAGTATTGTATGGCAGATGGTGCACGGTTTCTTTTTTAAATACGAATTTCCAACATTTGATAAAATAATGGCAGAAATAACTAGAGATGAGTCCATACCAAAAATGAATCAAGCAACTCTATACAGATTCTTGAAACTCATTAATTTCAAGTATAAGTGTTAATGAAAAATTGATCATATTACAACATATTCATATTTCAAATATGGCAAGCGTAACCAGAAGAATATGCTAATAAAAATGAATGAAGTGAAAAAGAAAATATCTGACAACAATAAAACATTACAGAGATGGGGGTCGCCAAATATTTTACTTACATGAAATATGGTTAAATGAGGGACATACAAATGAAAAAGGTTTTGATTGATGCAATTATAACAAGTACATAAGTTTTTGTTGAAGGATTATAGACAAGATTAAAAAAGCCCAGTGGTAATGGTAGGCAATTAATAGTACTTCGCATAGGATCTGATTTATGGAGGTACAAAACAGCTGACTATCATGATGTAATGAATGGTATTATTTTTAAGGAATGGTTTGAAGTATTGCCTAGGTTGTCAGATAATGCTGTTATAATAACGGACAATGTATCATCATCATAAGAAAGCTGCAATCCAAGTTTGGCTAAGTTCCAAAAATATTGAGAATAATGCAGAAATGCTACGTGATGAATTATTGCATTTAGTATGTCTTCATAAGGAGCAATATAATATATACGTAACTGATCAAATGACAGCTGCTGAAAATAAAACTGTATTGAGGTTACCACCATATCATTGTGAGCTCAATCAAATAAAAATGATTTGAGCACAAATAAAAGGTGAAAGTGCTTCAAAAAATACTACATTTAAAATGCCACCTCTACGAATACTTTTGATGGAAGGAAGCGCGAAACTTTCATTTTTTTTGGTACTCTGTGTATATATTTTTCAATTTAATATCTCTCATCTTTTCACACCATTAATCCTGTTTCCCCATTCACATATTCAAGTCCGCTTCAGATTTATCATTATCATCGCAAACTAACATTACAATTTCGCTTCTTCCTGAGCTACAAAAATGGTAGATCAAGGTTTTTATACAAAAGAAAATAACATATGTGAACCAGACCATCGAAATGCAGTTTCATTTAGCAAAAAAGTTGTAAATTTAACATCCAAACTGTTAGATCTTAAATTAAAAGCTTCGTAAAGTAGAACAAACCATTCGGTGAGCCAATATCTATTACAGATTTACCGCCTTTTTGTGTATATATTAAATCTGTTGATAAGAATATGGATCAATTAAGAAACATGCTAACTGGTAGATTGTTTCAGAATAATAATATACAATACAATATAAAAAAATTTGAAGAGGAGCAAATTAAATTAGGGATTGAATTCACGTGTCGAAAATATGCGAACGAATTTGTTTCATCAAATTTTGCTTAGCTATTAAACAAACACGCAAATAGGAGAAGGCATAGATCAAAATTAATTGGGTAAATTCTGCATCGGTCGATAAAAATCTTTATGAAAATAATATATACACTACAGGCCATAAGTGAGGGATTAGTAGATGAAATTTAAAAAAAAACATGCACGCTTAGTGAAACAAAACGGATATTTCTACAAAACTATATCTACGAGACAAATGAACAGTTTTCCTTATAAAATAAAATAATTTCAACATATTCTGTAGAATTTCTTATCATATTCGACTTTCGTCGAAGTATCTACCTCTGGGCTTAATGATTTCTTTACAAATATTAGGCAACCGCGATACAAGTTTCTGGAGCGTATCCATTGGTAAATTATTCCACACCCTTGTAAGTTGCTCCCAAAGCTGTTTCTGCGATTGTGGACAGCTTTATCTCACGTTTCTATCTAAATCATCCCACAGTAATTCGATAGGGTTGAGATCAGGTGATTGTGGTGGCAAAATCATATTTATCAGCACCCCTTCCCTCTCTTTTTGATTCACATAGTTTTTACAAAGTTAGGAAGTGTGTTTGGGATCATTATCTTGTTGAAGGTGAAAACCTTCACCAATTAATCTTAATCCAGACGGAATTGCATGTTCCTCCAAAATTTTCAGGTACACCTCTTTTTTTTTAAATGCCTTCAATGCGGTACAAATCTCCGACACCATCAAAGGAAAATGATCCCCAAACAAGCACAGAACCTCCCCCGTGTTTAACAGTTGGCACTACATATTCGGGTAACATCCTTTCACCCACTTGTCTTCGAACGAAAACTCGTCGATTACTACCAAACACTTGGAACTTTGATTCATCTGTCCATAACACCTGCTTCCACATTTCAATGTCCCAGTGTTGATGGTCCTGGGCCCATTGTAACCGTTTTTTACGATTTCGTGGATTCAATAATGGTTTTTGAGCTGCAATGCGCCCATGTAGTCCCGCCTTTGTTAAATGTCGTTTTACAGTAGTCAGTGACACCGGCTTTTGACGGCCTTCATTCAGCTCTGCTCGACGCTGAGGAGCTGTGAGGCGCCTATTTCATTTTGATAGTATTTTTAGGCGCAAATCCTCTTGTCTGGTAGTTACCCTTGGCCTTCCGCAACGTTTTATTGGTTGTAATGATCCACTTTGTGAATATCGTTTCACTGTTCCTTGCACCGCGTGATAAGATAAATTTAACTTTTGGGCTATTTGCCGCAGTGAAAATTTTTCACCATGTAGCGTTATTATAGAACTACGAGTTTCTGCGCTAAGTTCCTTTCTTTTCGGCATTTTTATAAGTTACTTTTACGTCTGTTCTCAAATACTCGTATTGCAACTTACTCGGACAAATGCTGCACGAAAACTAATTTTTAAATTGCTAAATAGTTTACTATGAATTCCTAATACCATTATAATAATATTGCGTTGTAAACCCTATTAAATTTATCGGGGTATATAAAATATTTCTATTAAATAGACGCCATAAAACTATTAAAAGGATTTACAATATTTTTCAGAAACAAATATATTTATCTAATTTATAATAATAATCCGAATAATCCTCAGAATTACATTTACAACTGTTATTTCAATTATTCTCACAAAAACAGGTAAAAGTCTAAGGGATGTGTCTAAAATACAAATGTTTTGTTATTTATGATAAGTGATCCCTCACTTATGGCCTGTAGTATATATATATATATATATATATATATATATATATATATATATATATATATATATATATATATATATTGGGTCTGGGAAAAAGTTCGTGGCGTTTTTTCAGTAAAATTCAACTGGTCCCCGCATGGCGCGTGGACGAATTCATTTAAACCGAATATGCTCCATTATTATCGACAATGTTTCGCCATTTTTTTGGTAGATCCATGATCCCATCGGTGAAAAACTTCTGTGGTTTCTGGTCGAAAAACTGAATCAAGTAGTTTTCACAGGCTTCTTTTGAAACCAACTTAATTCCATTGAGAGAGTTCTGCAGAGATCGAAACAGATGATAGTCAGAGGGTGCTATATCCGGACTGTAAGGTGGGTGCATCAAAACTTCCCAACCAAACTCTCTCAATTTTTGACGGGTCATCAAAGAAGTGTGTGGTCGGGCGTTGTCATGATGGAAGACAACACCTTTCCTATTAATCAATTCGGGCCGTTTTCTTTCAATCGCCTGGCGTAATCTCTCTAGTTGTGCACAGTAGAGTTGAGAATCAATCGTCTGACCAGTTGGAAGTAGCTCGTAGTGGACGATTCCCCTCCAGTCCCACCATACACACAGCATCACTTTTTTTGGCGTCAATGTTGGCTTAGCGAACGCTTGTGACGGCTCACCATCCTTTATCCACGATCTTTTACGCTTCCGATTATCGTACGTAATCCATTTTTCATCTCCGGTTATTAAACGTTTCAGAAACGGCTCGATTTCATTCCGTTTCAGCAGCGCATCGCGGATGTTAATTCGGTCCATCATGTTTTTCACGCTCAACTCATGAGGAACCCATACGTCAAGCTTTTTTTTGTAACCAGCTTTGTGTAAATGGTTCAAAACAGTTTTGTGGTCAATGCCTAGCTCCATGCCAATATCGACACTGCTGATATGCTTATCTTGTTGGACTTTTTCAAGAATTTCATCAGATTTTTCAGTGATTGGACGACCGGAGCGTGACTCATCTTTCACATTGAAATTTCCAGAACGAAAGCGAGCGAACCATTTCCGCGCAACAGATTTCGATAAAGTACCTTCACCGTACACAGCACAAATTTTATCACAAGCCTGCGCAGCGTTCTTCCCCTTATCATAATAATATTGCAGAATATAGCGAAATTTCTCATTATTCTTCTCCATTTTCAAGTGCGAATAACTTTCCAACCACTGCACCGATTACAATGTTTCTACGCTCAAACTAACGTTCGGAAGGTCATCTAAAAAACGAGCCGTCGGTGGTGTCGCTGTGACTTGTTGTTCTTTAGTTATCGGCAACCAATGCCGTCTATCGGGAAAAACGCCACGAACTTTTTCCCAGACCCAATATATATCGATTCTCACTACTTGTCAAACTAACCTCGTGTACATATATATATATATATATATATATATATATATATATACACACGAGGGTAGTTTGACAAGTAGTGAGAATCGAAAAGAAAAACGAATTTTTTCAATACAAAATAATTTCTATTTTTCAATATACTCTCCTAAAAGAGCAATACATTTATTCCAACGGTGCTCCAATGCCCTCATGCCATCTCTAAAATGCGATTCCGGAAGACTTGCAAAATACTCATTTACGAAGATGATAAGCTCGTTGTTAGACGAAAATTTCTTTCCACCTAATGCCGTTTCCAATTTTGGAAAAAGGTGGAAGTCGGAAGGGGCTAGATCCGGCGAATAAGGCGCATGCGGTACTAATTGGAAATGTAACTCGTGGATTTTGGACATCGCAACTGTGCTGGTGTGCGAGTGAGCGTTGTCTCGGTGAAACAGAATGTTTTTCTTTGCCATTCCTGGCCGTTTAGCACGAATCTCAACATTTAATTTTTGTAGAAGTTCTGCATAATATTGTCCCTTTATTGTGGCACCTTTCTGATGGCAATCAATAAGCAAAATGCCCTTTGAATCCCAAAAAATTGAAGTCATCGCCTTGTTTGCCGATGGTTTTCGCTTTCTTTGGAGGTGCACAACCACGTTCTAACCATTGTTTCGACTGTTGTATAGTTTCGGGTGTACTGCAGTGTATCTAAGTTTCATCGCAAGTAATAAATCGCCTACAAAAATCAACCGGAATACGCTTATAAAGGTCCAAACATTCATTGGAAACGCGCAAACGAGTGAACTTTTGATCAGTCGTAAGCAATCGCGGCACCCATCTTGCCGAAAGCTTGGAAAGGCCCCATTCTTTCGTTAAAATGTGGTGTACGGGTTCTGTTAAAATGTTTGCCATGTCTGCTATCTCTCTCACTTTGAGTAGTCGATCTTGCGTAATAATATTATGGATTTTTATAATCATTTCCTTAGAAGTCACGATTTTGAGTGCTCCAGAGCGCGCTTCATCAACACAGCTTGTTCTACCACGTTTAAATACATTTACCCATCTACTTATTGTGGCGGATGATGGAACAGATTCACCTAATGTTTCCCGTAACTCATCTTTTATTTCGGTACCTTTCATAGCCTTAATTACGAAGTATTCCTGTTATCTCTACAATTGTGAATTGAATTATATCCAGGATTAGAAATAAAAGAACCTTCATATAACCCTGTTTTATTTGAAAAAAAAATAATGCGAAGGCGGTTTCTATGTCTTCCCCGTCCTCCTTGACATCCATATCGGATTTTTCTATTAATAATTAATTCTTTGAAAAATGCTTTTCACTCTAATAAAGACGCGTTATTTAAAAAGAATTCATTTCATCCATTAATCATGATAAACTTTCATGTATAACAGCGACACAGAAAGTACAAGCCATGATTCATTAAACATTTTTGTATGGAACATAGCAGATTTTCTAAGAATAAATAAATTTATTTGCATTTCTGAAAAACTCTAATCCTGGATATAATTCAATTCACAATTGTAGAGATAACAGGAATACTTCTACCTTAATAGGAAAAAACATTATTTTCTTCGGGTTTTATAGTTGATTGTAATTAAATTAAATTAAGTATTGTTGTGTCTGCATATGTTACGCAATTGGATGGACATTCTATGTATCATAAAACCTCCAGTTGTTTTAGTGGGAGACTTTAATGCCCATCACCCTTCCTGGAGTAGCTTAATATCTAATCAAAAGGGTAAAATTCTCTATCAGCTATCTGAAGACATGAACGTAATTAATTTAAATAATGGCGCCTCGACTTTTCTCTCTCCAGGCTCTGGTCCTAGTGACTTGGCCTTCTATTCTGATGATCTAGCTCCCACAGGCTATTCTTATACACATAATGATGTTCTAGAAAGCAATCACTTCCCTGTGATAGTTAATATCTTTTTTCCGAATTGTGCGCAAGCTACCAATGCATTTTATTCAAACAAATACAACTGTCAGTATACTAACTGGGATATCTCTGCAAAGTCTATATACAAAAATATCACTATAAAATATCCTTCCTCATACCAAGAATTTGTTTCTTACAGTATCTTACATAAATACGATCCGTGCCCCTGGTGGGATTCGAAATGTTCCAAAGTAGTTAAACTGAGAAGACAGCTAATTAACAAATATAAACCTAGTCGCTGTATGTAGTCCTTCATAATTGACAAAAGATATATTGCTCTTTCCAAAAAAATACTAAATAAAAAGGAACGCTTACGTTTTAAAGCGTTTTGCAGTTCACTCAACCAGAATATAAACATGAAAAAAACTTTTAAAATTATTATATATATATATATATACATATATATAATTATATTATATAATATAATAAATTGCAAATCGCTATTGCCTAAGCAGATATATAGAGCTCCTAATGTTGATGATATATCTAATATTATAATTAAACATCTTCCTTTAGAGGCACAAAATTATTTGTTACTTTTGTATTATAATATTTTATATGACCAATCGATCTCATCTGATTGGAAGTGCACTTCAATTTGTCCCATTCTAAAGCCTGACAAAGGTCCCTTTGATCATAAAAAATTGTCGTCCCATTGCTCTGCTATCATGCATTAGGGAATTATTTGGAATAAAAAATAAGTATTCTTTTTTTTTACTATTTTGGTGAAGATTAAGCAAATTATGTATTTTTCAAGAATTCTAATCTAATGTGATACGTTTTCACATCAAAAATACCTGTGCAATAGCCACATGTGCTAATATTTATCTGGTTATTTATCAATAAATGCTAACTGTATTGATAATATAATTTATCAATCCATGTTTTGTAGTTGTCAGAAAAAAATTTGATTTCTATATTAAAACACAGTTGTGATTTTCACAAAATGTCTTTATTGAAAAAGTGTATTGCATAGGAACATAACAAAAATGACTCCAACTATACAGTACATCTAAACACTTGTAATCATTCTCTTAATTCAGAGTGTACCATTTTATATTTGGAAAATAAAGGGCTAAAGTTGTCATATTTAAAACTACTGAAATAAACAAACATAAAAATATAATAATTTATTAAGTGATCAAGTAGATCCGAACAATTCTCCACTGTTAAACTTATTTCATTGTAACTGTACATCACTCCCACCCTGAAAATAGTTTGGTTAACGAGAATATATTCCGTTTGTGTTAGATTTACATATCAGTCTGAAGAAGCCAGTGTTGACAAAACAATTGTTACACTTTATAAATAAAGATATTTTGTGAAAATCACACAACCATGTTTTTGTGTTTAATATTGTTATGGATTGTCATCAAGTAAAGGCCACATCAATTAATTAGTTAATTAATTTAATTTCTGTTTAATAGTCTGTCTAGCCTTTTATTGATTTCATAAATCTCATTTCCGCCATTATCACAATATAAAGTTTAAAAAATAATCATATTGTATATGCTTTAACTAGCTTATAAAAGGTTACTTAAAAAACTTGTCCTTAATTAACATGAATAAGAAAATTATGTTCTTAATGTTTAGAATTTTATGGCATAAAGCTTTTTTTATAAAATATAAACGTACCTGATTACCAGCTGCAAATGTCAGTTTCATTTCATCTGCATATCCCCTATTAATGATATTGTTGAAAGATCTACGAGCCAATAATTGAGAAAAGGTACGAATAGAAGCCATTGTACTCTGAAAATATATCTATAAGAATAGATTAACACAAAAGCAATTATATATACATATACATATGCATATATATATATATATATATATATATATATATATATACATATACACATATATATATATACATATACACATATATATATATACATATACACATATATATATATATACATATACACATATATATATATACAAATATATTATATATATATAAATATATTACATATACATATAACCTCAAATATTACATAATATAAAAATTTTAATTAAATATGCAAGTACTTGCAAATTTTTAAAAATTGGTATACTAAATTTTAATATCCACTGAAATCACCTAAATAAATTTAAACTGAAACCACAATTACTATTAAATTTATGATCTCTACCAACTATATGCTCTATGTACAATAGAACACACTGACCTCTATTAAATACAGTGTCGTTAACTTTTTTTTGAAAAATATCCCTGTACAGGAATCTGAAATTCCTAAATACTGTATCGTAAAATCCGAAAAATTATAATATTTATTATTTATAATTGATTTTATTTATTTTCAACACAATGTCAAATATTTAGGACATATAAAATTGACAAATTTAAATAGAAATTTTATTTTTATTTTTTGATAATATAATTGTTAACTATTTATAAATTGTTTCGAAGCGATATTTATCATTTTCTTAACATATGTGTACTCCTTTTTCCAAAACATTTACTCTGTGCCACGAACATATAGATTGATCACATGAAAATTGTTGACATTATAATATATCGCCTTGTATTATTTTAAATATTTCAGTGTTTTAGTCTAATTATAAATTCTTTTCATGCACTATACACCAGTTGGCACCCTGTGGCGGGAAATTAAAGCTTTAAAACGCATGAGGGAAAACGCTTCTCGCATCTCTCCGGCGACATATTGCACAATCCGAAATGGAACCTCGGAAAAGAACATAGCTACATCAAAGAAAGAATTGACAATATATATAATTATATAAGGATTTTATTTTTATCAAGATAAGAATAAAGACATATATAAACTTTTAATAAATTAGTAGAAGTAATGTGGAAATACTATATGGGGGATACATTTTTAAATTGACTAGATTTTCAATGAGGTGATTAATCTGAAGACGTCTGAAAGAGCAATTAAAAAAGAGATGATTAATATCACCTACTAGACTGCATTCACACTTTGGATCCTAAATAATATTAATTTGTTGTAAATGCTCAGGAGAAAAAGTGGCCAAATTTTACTCGCACATAATGGTAATAAAACTTCTAGATTTATAAGGCATTAGTAAGAAACGTGGTACTCTACGAATATAATCCAAGATCTTGGCATAAAATTTACTTCTAATGGTATAAGATAAATTCCAGTTCTTCCACTTACTCAACAAATCTGATCAAAGGTAGAGAACGAAATCTTTAAAGCTTTTTTTATCTTATATTCTATCCAATTTAGCCAATTCATCAGCTTTTTCATTATGTCTCCAACGAAGAACAATATTTATATTATTACTTTGAGCCATCCATACACTCAATTCTATATGTAAAATAAATTATTAAATTAATTCTTTCAAATTTAAAAAATTTAAGTTGTCATTAATGAAGAATTTATTTGTGAGAATACATAGCATGTATATTGTTTTATTTTCAATTAAATTCTAAGCTCTTAAGCCAAATGTATTTGTAATATTACAATACAAATTATTTGTGGGAGCATATGACATGTATAATAATTGTTTTATTTTTAGTTGAATTATATTTCTAAAGTCTAAAACAATTGCAATATCTTTTATTAGCTTCTCTAAATACATGTACATCTACAAATTACATTCCAAAATTAAATTTACTAATATACATCAGTTCAATAAGCAATACACAACCGTAATGCAAAATATAAATAAATAACAAATAAATATCTATTCATTAGAAGAATTATTGGTAATACTAGATTTTCCAGTTTATGTCAAATTCTTCTAAATTTTCTATTATTCCGTCCATATCTAACATTTTTTTAAAATACCTTTGACATAATCAATTGCATATACAATTCTATTTAGTAACATTATAAATGACAGCAAGAAGTCAATTTTGAACATTGGTATTATTTATAGCGACTTCTCCTCTTATTTGGGCCCTAATTAGCTGTATAGGATTGAGCTCACGGTGATATGGAGGAAGTCTAAAAACTGTTTTGTTTTTGGATTTAGTAAACTTATCTACTATATACTTGTCATATTTTTATTTATGTTGTTTTACTAAATCCAACCATTCCACTTTTAACATATTAGATTCAAATCTAATATTATTTTTAGTAAGCCATTCTTGAGCATCACATTTCTTCGTTAATTAATTTGGTATTTTGTCTAATTTTTTAGAATGGTAGGGAGCATTGTCCATTACTGACAGAATTAATTTCCAAGTCAGGTAAAATTTTTTGAAACAATTATGCACTCATCTCTTCAAAGTAATCATCTATTTAATTTGATGAAAATAAGAGTAGGCCATTCGTAAGAAAATCATCCTCACAATCAATATGTAATGGTGTCAATCATCTCCCTTTTCCACTAGGATTTTTCAAACCTGATTGAAAGCTTGCCTTGGTGCTCATCAAACTTTTGATGTTGTATGGCCTTCATTTACCCTTGTTTCATCGAGAAAATAAATTTTTAACGTTTAATTCAATGTTTGGAATCGCGTATTAATTCCACTTCAGATTTATCACTATTATCGTAATTAGACATTCCCATTTTGCTTCTTCTTGAGCTACAAATAATGATAGATCAAAGTTATACAAAAGAAAATAATATGTCAACCAGATCATCGAAATCTAAATATTGAATCTGTTGATAAGAATCTGGATCAATTAAGAGACATGCAAAATGGTAGATTATGTAAGAATAATAATAACATACAGGGTATAAAAAAATTGAAATGAGAGGCAAAAATAAATTAGGGATCGTGTCCAAAAATACGCGAATGAATTATAGGCAAAATATTGGTACATCAAACAATTCAGACCTGAAGCCATTTAAAAATATAAAAAATTAAGTAATGTTAACAGGAAACGTACTACTAACAGATCATCAAATTGTAATACAAACGTCATTACAATTGAAAACAATAAAGTTAGCACATTTGGCACATCAAGGGATAGAAAAAACGAAATAGTTACTAAGATCCATAGTATGGTTTCCAAACACAGATAAAGTAACTGAAAAGAAAATTCGTAGATGTTAAGCAACCGACAGTACAAAATTCATGGAACCTGTTCTGTTAAAAAACACAAAATCGACCTTTTATGAATGTAAATATAAAATTTGTTGGATCTTTAGCAAACTAGAAATATGTAGTCCAATTAGTAGATGAATACTCCAGATATCAATTCATTGAAGCAATAGACTCAACAAAATTTACAGATTTAAAGCTAGTATTACAGAGAATATTTGCTTTAGTAGGCATACCCACGAAATCCCATCCAATAATGGTAAAGAATACTCTCAATTTCTATAATCGTATGACAGTAAACACCATAAAACACCTTTCTAGCTGCAAGCAAATGGCATGGTTGAACGACTCGTAAAGACAGTAAAATGGACGCTCTTTTATATGTGTTAATAAAATTAATTTGATTCTCAACTTCAAGAATTCTTATTAAACTACAGAAGTACACTTCATTCGGATAAATCAAAACCACCTTTTGAATTAGTTTTTAACAGAAATCAAACAATTTTCTGCTAGATCAATAAGGTTGATATATAACCCCTTTCCACAATTAACTTTTGTAAATTCTGTATACGCATTTCGACAACCAAGTTGTCATCATCAGCAGATAATTTCAAAGTGCAGTGCACATATTGGTTTTGAACGGTGTGGATCGCGTACGGAGTTTGTTTTTCGTACAATTTTTTCGCCGTGTTTTACCAGGTGCGACACTTTGAAATTATCTGCTGATGATGACAACTTGGTTGTCGAAATGTGTATACAGAATTTACAAAAGTTAATTGTGGAAAGGGGTTATATATCAACCTTATTGATCAAGTCAATCAACCACAGGCTCCATCAAATTCAACTAATTTTCTGCTAACTTTGATGGCTCGCAAGACACACAAGAACCAGAAAGAGGAAGAAAGGAGAAACAAATATACAGAGTATTATGACAAAAAGAGAACTTGTAGACAAAGACACTAAGAATTTAACATTCGTGATACGGTTTAATGTCGTCAAAATATATTAACGCCAAATTATGACCCAAACTCGTTCAAAATTACCAACATGCAAGGTACAAAAATATCAGTCGAATGATTAGGTAAATCAAGAGAGACAAATATCTGAATAGACCACAAGCCCAAATTACATTCTATAAAATTCGTGCTCTTCAGTCAGTCGATGCGGCACCCAGAGCATTTAGGTCTGAAGTACCCTCTATCTGTGGATAGGTCACTCGCTTGTCCTCGTCAAGCACTTTCCTCACAGTAGTAACGTTTTCGTCCGTAACTGACGTTCGTGGCCTTCTCGGCCTCTCAGCATCCTCCACAGTTAAATTTCCCCTTTGGCATTCTCTATACCACCTGAATATTGCTTTGCGACGTGGACAAACATCACCTAGTGCAAGAGCCATTTCTTCGAAACACTGGTCTATGTTTAAACCACGCACGAAATTATAACGCAAAACTGCCCTTATCTCATTTCGTGACCACGATGCCATCGCAAGCACTTTACACTCTCAGTGCTAATGAATAACTGAACCCATCGACATGGCGTGGCGGCTGCTATGCATGTATGAACATGTCTCAACATGTAGCAACAAGTAGCTTCCTACGATTCATTGTTGCGTCATATTACAAAACTTTCCTAGTACCCTTTGTATAATCTACATATTAAAACTCTTTTAAAACAATTTTTTTTGCCCCAGATATATTTACAATCTATCCATGGACAATAAGTAAAAGTGATATCGGTAAATTAAAACAAAAATTAATAACATGTAGGCAGTCACTTGAAAAATCGTGCCTTTTACGCTTAACGTCTTACTTATATAGACTTATACTATTCACTGTTTGTTACTCACACGGTATCAGCATCTATTCTGTATGTCTGATGGCTTGAATCGCTTAAATCTGCATGTATCGTTGCACTAATTAACTAATCGACGCACTAAACGGTTAGGGTGAACTGTAAGTTTGACACAATATTTTACACTGCCTTTGCGTGTTTCTTCCTTCACTGTTAACAGATTTAAGTCTCTTCTGATGATGACGTTGGACACAAACTACGAAGCATCGACTATGGTACGTAAAATCTTTGACTGGAACCTCTCCAGGATTTCAATATTGGAGTTCGACGCGTAGCCCCATAACTCTATACCGTAACTCCAGATAGGCTTTAGCATAACTTTATACAAGAGGACCTTATTCTCTAGGCTAAGTTCGGAATTTCGTCTTAGTAGCCAGTACATTCCTTTTAGTTTTAGATTTAGCTGTTTTTTCTTTGCATCGATATGTTCTCTCCACGTTAGTCTTCTGTCCAGGTGATTCCTAGGTATTTCGCCTTGGAGGACTGAGGGATTTCGTGTTTATTGAAAATTATTGGTGGGCCACATTCTCCTTTTATTGTGAAGGTCACATGTGTTGACTTTTGATTATTGACTTTAATTTTCCAAGTATGAAGCCAACTCTGGATTTTGTTTATCTGGTATTGTAGAAGAGCTGAGGCAATTTTAGCGTCTCTGTGAGAATGCCATCACAGTTGTATCATCAACAAATATTTCTGTAATCAGAGATTTTGACGTTGGTATATCTGCTGTAGAAGGTAAGTACAGGATTGGCCCAAGGACTGTATAGGGACCAAGTCTGTACACACATCTTGTTGTTTTACGTAAAATTGTCTATCATTTAAATACGATTTTAGCAATGTATATATATATATATATATATATACACACACATATATTATGAGGTAGGTGTTTTTTGGTTTTATATAGGAGTCCTGGGTGCCACACCTTGTCAAATGCCTGTGAGATGTCTAGAAACACAGCGGCGAAAAATCTGCCCTCTTCTAAGTCAGAATTGATTTGACGCACTACTCTATGTACTTGTTCTATCGTACCATGTCCCTCTCTAAATCCGCACTGGTGGTCTGGGATTAGCTTCTTTTGTTTCAATATTGGACTCATTCTTTTAACTATCAAACACCTTATATATAACAGGAAGCAGGCTAATTG
>JAVIWB010001188.1:0-20088 GCA_031893035.1 Dermolepida albohirtum | reverse complement strand
GCTGTCGAAATACGTATATAGAACATGAAAATTAATGTGGAAAAGGGCTATATGTCAACCTTCAGTGATTAAGTTAACCAACCACAGGCTCCATCAAAATTACTTACATTGTCAATCTTCGATTTTTAATAAGATCACTAATATTCGTCTTGTTAAGCAGTTTATATATCTCCTTATTATTTTATCTTAAATATTCGTGGTGAATTTTCCTATTTCATACATCATTCTATACTTGGTTTGGCGTTTTCTTTTGGGTCAAAGATCGATATTTCATTCTTGTATTGTAGAATTCTCGGTACCATTAATAAATTCTAATTATCGTTTTTATAGATATATCTTTAGCATTCAGGATATTAGTAGTCGTTCTTGACGAACTTCAGTTTAATTTTATCTTCTTCGTCATATTTATCTAAATGACAATTCCTGATTACATATCTTTTTTTTAAGGAATTCTTGCTTTCGTTATTATCGTCACCTTCTTTTACGCTTGGTTACTTCGAAATACCATGTAGACGGTTTTGTATTATTACACCATTCCTGTTAGCAAGACGATGCTTGCTGTCTCGGCTTATTTGTTTAACTTATATGATCTCTTTCAGTGCGATATTGAAAAGTTTTGCAGCTTAAGAAACTCTTTGATACGAATTATTTATTGCCTTGAACTGCCTCGTTTTCAGTTCACTAATTTTCATTCATTTTTTGTGGTTTTTGCCATTCTTATTCTCATTCACGTTCTGCCTCTCTCTCTCGCTCTCCTTCTCACTCTCGTTCTCGTTCTCGAGCTCAATACTAGCTGAAAAGATATCTTTGGCAAGAATGACAAAATTCAATATACATATATGCATACATCTTGTGGCACACTAAAAATATTTTGCAAATCCCTAACGGAGCAACTGAATATATCGCACTTAAATATAACCGAATTTATTATATGAAGTACACATAAGCAGCAAGATGCGGTACATAGAAATTGAGTCCACCCAGAAGCACCGGAGAATCTATCCGACCATGGATTAACCTATGTAAGGAAGACAAACCGGATATAACCCGTCTCATCTCCAATGAAGCCATGGCTAAAGTATTCAATAAGGTGTCATAGGGAAAGTCTCTGTAAGGGTAGACACAGTGATTTCCAAAGCAAAGGAATTTCAAAAATCGTCTTTGCGCACATTCTATAGCTTTTTTTTGGACTATCGTGCCATACTCCAATCTCGAACGGACTAGCGAATTGCATAAAGTTGTCAATGTGGATATATTAGTAAATTGCGTAGCATTTCGCAATATAAAGCCCATCATACTATATGCCGATGAAACTACATTGGTAACATGGATACTAAAAGATAACTCAATATTAAAATATACCCCAAAATCCTTTACCACATCACATCTAAGGAGAGGAACAGAAGCAACCTCGTATTTGTATTCTACTAAAGATTTTCTATGGGTGTAAGACATAACTTTGCATTTTGAAATATTCAATGTCAACCAATTTTCACTACACAATTTGTATACACCAGTCGAATTATGCTGTAACCCCTTACAATCAGCCTCTGATGTTACAATTGAAAAAACTTTAACCTCATTCGCAAACATCAATATTTGGCAATTAACAGACTCTGGCAGGTCTTTAATGAAAAGCAAAAATAAAATTAGTCCTAAGTTAGACCCTTGTGGTACTCCAGATGTAATGGAACGACGACCAGAAGAGAAATTATTGTATGAAACAACAAATTCACGATTCGTAAGGTAGGATTGAAGCAAACTTACTAACGAGCCACTGAATCCCGGAGACCGCCGTTTCGATAAGAGTTATCCGTGGTCAATGCGATCAAAGGCCTCAGCCATATCAATATGTGTCGTCCATCTCGTTCCGACTATCCAATGCCTCCGAAACATATTGGGAGAAGATACAGAGATTTGTATTATGTTGAACAAGGATTATTACACACTTGTACAGACGCTACATGAGCTTACAGGCATACAACCTCTAGAAGAATCCATTACTGCAATTGCAGACAAATTCTATAGCAAAACAGTTCAACACGAAAACCCACTAATTAAAACCATTACAAGAGTACGACAAACAGTAGGGAAGCATGCCCACCAATACCAACATTTACCGATCTTCCACACACCATTTCCTAATTAGGAACTGAAACTACAGGACATGTCTCTTCTTTTGAAGTATCGAAATCGTTAGAGGTTTCTGTAAAATTTTCTTTTAAATAACGGAACATAAACATAGAAAGACAAAATATATGACAGGAGGAATTTCATGTGTATGTAATTCTCGTGCAAGTGAAACGGTGATCAACCCATACGAACTATTTAGTATTCTAACAAGTAAAATTGTAAACATAAGATATTATGCAGGGAAATTTTATAATTATAAATGCAAGTACTACATATAGCAATATGTAAAACACATGTAAAACAATTGTATAATAATAAAGTTTTTTTGAGTTGAGTTGACCGTTTACAGAAAGGGGTATATGGAATCGAATTTCTCTCGAGATCTTGAATTTTTGTGAAACATTTCTGAATTACGATGTAATGCAGAAAGAATCATTTTACATACATTATACGAGGTATGGCAATTAAATAACGAGACTGCGCTCCTTCCATCGCGCAGTCACATCGGGCGAAGCTGTTATTGGAATGTCATTGGCCTTGATACTCAAACAACAATTTGTAGTTTCTCTGTCTACTTTAGTTTATTATCCAGCTTTTATTGTAGAGGACACTGTTACTTAGTAGTGCCGTGATAATGGTTGACATAAAAATCGAGCGGCGAATTAACCTGAAATTCCTTGTCAAATTAAAAAATCACCAACAGAATGTTTACAAATGTTAAAGTAAACATTAACAAAGAAGCAGTAAGACACAATTTGCATGATGAATTAAACATGACAAAAGTTTGTGCAAAAATGGCTTCCTATCTGTAAAGCACTTTTTTGCGAACAAGCGCATTGCCGTGCTTGGTAATCCTCCGTATTCGCCAAATCTCACACCAGCCGACTTCTACCTGTTTCCAAAAGTGAAAAGTGCATTAAAGGGAACACATTTTCAGTTTGTTGAATATGTAAAAGCAAAAACGTTATTTTGCACAATGGAAGACACGTATACAGCGGTGTATAGATAGGGGAGGAGAGTATGTTGAAGGGATTAAAAGTTAAATATAAGTTTATTTGCAATATATAACATTTCTCACACCAGTCTCGTTATTTAGTTGCCACACCTCGTATATTTTTCTAATTGTTAAGTCGGTGTCGCACTATAACTTCATTTTTAACAGAATATTGTGAAGTTACGTAATCTAAAATTATAATGATTGCTATCATTAAGTAGTGTTATAAACTTTGTGGCAAAATATAAAGCGTATTTTATCTATAAATTAAATTGATCTCACGTTATTAATAAGCATTAGTATTGAGTATATGTATATACTAAATTTTCTCATAATAGAATATGTACATATATATGTAAATACTCAATATTAATGCTTATTATATAAAATGGATACAAAATAAATTAAACTGTAAGTAAAATACATACATATAATTTATTATATGTAATAAAATTTATTAAATATATATAAAAAACAAAAAGCAAGGTTTGGCTATCGCGTTTGAAATAATACACAATTCGATATGCTTGGCATAGAAAACGATATTTAAACAACAGGTTATGTAAAGTTTGAGATCGTGTTAATTACGGAAATATGTAATATCTATTGGTTTATTTTCAATGTATACAATTAATACGTTTCGGATTAAAAAAAAAATTGATTTTATAAAGATATTTTTTTCAAATTGTAATATTATCGTAGTCGTTGAAAAAATGTTATGACATATAACTACATACATACATATGTGTGTAAATTCATTATTTTACTTCTCGGTTTTTGGTTCAAATACAGTTTGTTCTCCAAAAATCATTATTTGGCATGTATTTCTAGAAAAGGTGAAGTGAGGTAAGTGCAAAATCTGAATATTTAAACTTTGAAAACATACATCAAAAACACGCGGAGCTTCCATCAAACTTTCTGTTGATTATAAGATGTAGTTATTACGAGTATAATAAAGATATCACTTTTTCGTACATTACAGAATGTGTTATTGCTTAATGTATCTACTAAACATTTGCCCCACAAATATTTTTTTTATTTACTGTACAGGTCATGTACAAACTATTAAACTGAACTAAATTAGATATCGGTAAGTGTACAAGCGCAATAAAAAATACATAGAGTGGAAGCTTGAAACTTAACACATTGCTACAAAATACTTTTTGATAAGGCTAATGATAACGAAATTAAACTATTACTTTTAAAAACTAAAACATGTTCTTTTATAAAACAAGTCTCTTTTACCTATTACATATGCTTTTACATGAATATTTTTAACCGATTATCCATAATCTATTATTGCAAAAGCTAAGTGCTTGGGTTTTCTCCCGGTTTCCTGAATTTCTTACCTAGAAAAACGACCAATTTATGTATAGTATAATGGATACGGATCATCTGAATTTATTTCTATTTCAGGTGTTCCTCAGCGATCCAATTTGGGTCCATTACTTTTTGTTATTTTTATCGAAGATCTTCTGAAGACACTTACATCCAATATGTTGGTTTACGTCGATGATTTGAAAATATATTCAAGAGTCAGAGTGACTGAAGATGAGAACATGCTGCAGAATGATATTGATGGCAATTTTACTTGTTATAAATAATTGATAAATGCATATACGTATCATACATTTGTAAGCTTATTTTCCAATAGTTTACAATATAAATGGTGACATATTGGAGAGAAGTAATGTGGTAAAGAATCTCGATTCAGAGCTTTCATTCACTCAACACATTGATTTTTCATTCACTCAACACATTGATAGTATTTCTGCTTACGAACCAGCAACGTTGGTGCTCATTGTAAGATTTTATTTAGAGCTCTTGTATTTAGCAAGTTGGTGGATGTTTTCAAAATATAGTATCCCTATTATTAGCATTAACATTATGTGTTTGAGAGCGTACAACGAAAGCTCTTTCGAATGTTTTGTTCTACAGATTTGATGGTTCTTATCCATTGGGGAACAGCGCTGGTTTTCTGTTTAAGCTTATACATGGAGTTGCTAGCAAGTGTTGTGTTGTATTCCCCGGATAGAGTCGCGCAATGACTTACTTTCGAGGAATCACTGGTTAAAATAAATATGTTAGTCAAGCATCCGTCCAGCACGTATTATTTTATTTCACTTACATAGGGCTTTCAAAACAGAAAGTTACCATAACAACTTTAGCATTTTTCCCAATTTATCATCGTCCAGATATCTTCCACAGGCTTACTGATGTCATTCGTACATTTCTGTAAATCTTTTCGTACTTGTGAATTTTTCTTCAATATCAATATCGTCATCATTGTTTTCATAAATTGGATTTGTACTTTTCTGTAGTGATAATGCATTCAGTTAGTTATTCTTCTTCTTTCGGAGGAATTGCTGTTTTAATACCCATGTTTTTACTTTTAGCACCCCTTGTTTCTCTGTGAAGAGGATAGAGTGATTACACCCCTTCGCATTTCATCAAGAGTTGGTGTTAAAACTTCTTTAGTATAACTAGTTGCTTTTTGACATTTTTATGTATATTCTGTAACCATTTTATCGCTTAAACAGATAATATTAATCAATTAAGGTTAATATAACCCATTTCCACAATAATTTGTGTGTGTTTGGCTTTCGACGGTGTAAGTTTAGTATGGACTTTGTCGTTGTTCTGATTTTGCCGTAGTTCCAGGTGCAACATTGTGATTAATTATCTGCTAATGACGACAAGTTAGTTGCCGAAATACGTACATAGAATACGAAAATGATTGTGGAAAGGAGTTATATTAACCTTAATTGATAAATTTAATCAATCACGATCTCCATTAAAATTTATCAAACAAATAATACATCTGCGGGAAAAAGACATTTAAATGGTTAGTCGAAGAAAGTTTAAAAGAGGTTGTGTAAGTATGTACTATGCTATAGATTTGCTATAGAATTATTACACACTTGCCTTGTTGTTTAGTAGACATTAAAACCAACTTTGATAAGAATCGAAAAAAATATATATGAAACTAAAAAATACGTTACCTTGAAAGTCTTAAATAATCACCAAAGTTTACTAACAAGCTTATTTAGTTTTGATTACGACGGATTAAAAGTATCGTTAATTATTATTGTAGATCTCAACATGTGTTAATTTCTAATTGAATTTTCTAATGCAATCATGACATTCATTAATATTACTGATTTCGATGGTAAATGTATGTTAATCATAGACATAAGTCTGTTTGTCAAGCAAGATAAAAGTTAACTCCTATAAATCTTATATTTGCTTGATGTATTATATTTGAATTAGAAAGGTATAAAACACAACTAAAAATAAGTATAGGGTATTTTTTAAAGAGCTTGAGAACTTTAAATGATAATACAAGACAGAAATATTGTTGGAATGAAATTTTTTTATTATAATCTGGTAGATAATTTCATGGCATTTATTTTTTAAATATGATTTCCGGCATACGTCCGCAGCGGCTACGAGTTACATGGTCCATTCGATCAGTCCAATTTTTGACTACTTTTTACAATAAATCTGGCCGTATGGTGTTAATGGTGGCTTGAATATTGGCTTCCAATGCCAACCAATCGTACAAGCGAGGGGGCCAGTGAACAGGGCTACTTCTGGAAATAAAGTTGTCACCAAATTGATTTTGCAATAAATCGATTGTTAAGCGCGCTGTATGGCAAGTTGCGCTGTCTTGTTGGAACTAAATATCGTCGATGTTTAGCTCAGTCACCGTAACGGCAGCTCCTTCCTCATTTCGAAAGAAATAAGGACCGGCGATGCCGCCAGCGTGTAAACCGCACCAAACAGTCAATTTTAATGGATGTAAGGGTGATTCGTTAACGGCTTGAGGATTGTCTTCGCTCCAAATACGGCACTTTTGCTTATTGATTTAGCCATTTAATCAGAAATGAGCTTCATCACTAAACACAATTCATTGATAAAAATGCTCATCTTCGGCCAGTTTCAAATGAGCCCAATCAACAAAAATGCGACGCAAACGATGGTCGTTACGTAAAATTTTCCACGTAGTTGAAGGACAAAGGCGAACAAGTAGAGAACGACGACGAATCGACAATACGGCGTCTTATTATAATAATAATAACAATAATAATGACCTTTATTTCCAAGAGGCTAGTGGCCCAATAACAGGAAAATGCAAAATTATAAAACTGAGTTTGGACATGTGTGCAATAGATATAATAAAAATAAATGCTATGTCTTCAATACTTCGCGCTACAGCAACAATATTCTTTTCGGTACGCAAATTTCTTTGTCTCGTTGATGGTTTTGAATCGCGAAGAGTAAAATTAGTGCGAAAACGATCAATAACTGCACGAATTGCTTGCTCACTAGGCCGATTATGTTGACCGTAAAGTGGACGAAGTTCTCTATGAACTTCGCGAACGAATTTATTTTTTCAAAGTAAATTTCCACAATTTGGGAGCGTTTTTCTGGTGTTAAAGGATTCTTGATGACTTGCCAAACCTTACTGAATAGAAATGTCAACACAGTTTGATATTATCAGCTGTCAAACCATAGTCATCGACATCGATAGATCTCATGCAGCTTAAAAAACAGCCATTACTTCTAAAGATATTTAAACTGCTTTCTAAAGAAGTCTGTAGAGAGAAAAGAATTTCAATCAGATTTCTTAGTTCTAGAAATAACACATCATATGCCGACTCAGACGATGCAGTGATATATAATTACTTTTTGGTTAACATATTTCTCTAGAAAGAGGAATAAAACAGTAATCTCGATAATTTTTATTTGGTGCTGGAGGCATTTCCAAAATTGCTGTGAGGTTTTATTGCATATGGAAATAGAAAATGCCTTTTTACAGTATGGAAATAACATTTATTCATTTCTATTAATTTTATATTTGCTTGATGTATCGTGTTTGAATTAGAAGGGTATAAAACGCTAGTAAAAGCAAGTACTTCTTAAGATAATTAAGCTGTTTTCTAAAAAAGTCTGTGCAGAGGAAGGAATTTCAATCAGTTTTTGTAGTCCTAGAAATAACACATAGTATGCTGACTCGGATGACGCAGCGATATAGAATTACTTTTCAGCTATCATATACTACGGTTTTCTCTAAGAAAATAAATAAAACAATAATCTGACAAGTTTCATTTGGTGTAGGAAGCCTTTGCAAAATGCTGTCAAGTTTTATAGCTAATCTAAAATAGAAAACGCCTTTCTATAGTATGGAAAAACGTACTAATCGACTATGAATAAATAATGAAAAATAGCACACAATGCCAGGAGAATACTAACACTGAACACACTAACGTAGTTAAACGCGTATAGAGGACACATTTACAGCATGGATAAAAATATCCGTTTGGATAGACTGAACGCTTTTCAATTTGAAAAGATGTGTAAATACTTTCAAAGCTTTTTGAATAACAAATAATTTTAAAATACATGATTTATAATGATATAATGCAGTTTTTAAAGATGTAATATATTTGGTTTGGCGTTGATTTATTCTAGTTTCGATTGATTCGTTTGTTAGAGACCGACTTCACTTAATTAGAGCATCAGTAAATAGAGACAATTCTACACTTCGACCCATCTGATCTCCATTCGCCTCGAATGGTTTCTCTTGCCCCTCGTCCCGCGAGGGTGAAGATTTTGTCAAATCCGCATTGGGTTTTGTTTTTCTAGAAATCGGTAGTTCTCCTATCTTTTTTATTCTTGACTGTTTTTCTGTGCTAGGTATATCTATTTTAACTCTTCAAAGGCTTCCGTCGTCTCCTTTTCATTTATTTATATTCAGTAATATGAATAGTTATCGTAAGAAAATCATTCAGTTTTCCTTAGTTAATCTCGGCACTTTCCTGATAAATGTCCTATCTTACCGCAATTAGCGTCTAACAGAAAAAGCGATTTGTCATCAATTGACATCGGAAAAGTATATACATACACAGTCCGTCGTAGAGAAAACGGAACTTTTTTAAAATAGTAATTCTTAGTGGCGCCATCTATGACAAAAATATACGTCGGTAAGGTAGAACTTTCAACAACGTTATGTCAAAATATCATGACATTTTTATCATTAGAAGCAGAGAAATTACGCATAAAGTAACAGTGTGTATATGGCATTGGCCGAAAAGCGAATTTTGAACAAAGAGCCATTATCAAGTTCTGTTTTAAACCCGGTAAATTGTTTACTGAAACGTTTAATTTGATGAAAGAAGAACAATTATTATGGGTGTTATGTGTGTAAAAACTATTTCAAGGTGGTCGTGCGGACATAAATGACGACGAACATCCTGGTGCAAAAAAATCTGTAGTTACGGAAAGTAACATCGAACGGTTTGTACAACTCAAACTAACAGAATTCAACATCGTACAGACTTGACTAAAAACTCAAAAGAGGTGTTATGTTGGTGTTATGAAGCGTCTTTTGGCGGTAGTTGGCGTTTGTTACATGATATTGTACATTTGTATGTACATTATTGAATGGTATTGATACAAATGGCATTTTAATCAATCATCAACCATTCACTTCGCCCCCTGTGTTTTTTCCGTTTATTCTCCAAACTACATTTGCCGACGTCGAGGCCATTAAAAAGGAGTCGATAGCGATCTTGAAGGAGATTCTAAAGATGAACTTAAAAATTTATTCGACATGTTAATTGACCACGCAAAACGTGGTATTGAAGCCGAAGGTGACTACTATGAATAAAGTAAATGAATTTTATCAAAATAGTAAGCTTTTGTTTTTATATCAAAAAAGTTCCCTTTTCGCTGAGACAGACTGTGTAATTATGCATATATGTGCATACGTTCACTTCAAATTGTTTCGATACGCCGCTTTATCGTTTCGATTTGTTGACTTTGTTAAGCTTACAAAAGATGAAATGAAAATATCGTAATTGTATTTGTATCAATAAATTACCGTCTTACTGTCTGCTGGTTAAGCTCAGCATTAAGCGAATATTCATCGTACGATCATAAATAAGGCATCGCCGAAATTTTGTTGTTTGCTTTTAATTTACCTCTAAGGGTTTATAACTGCATGGCATCTACCAAATAATTTGAAAGAATTATAGGTTCCCGAAGATTACTATTGGGCTATAAATTAATTTCCTGTCGTAAATAAATTTTAATTTTAGTTATAAATTCAATTGCTTTAAGTGTGCATGCAATAATTCTGTCTTTTAATAAAATGTTAATAACATAGATTAGTGCCCATTTTTCATACAATAAGTACATACACACCGTTCTAAATATGTAAGCGTTTAATAAAAAGAACCCACAGAGTAGAAGCTTAATTTACAGTTTCACCTCAGACAAAGAATATTTGTATACATATACGAAGGTAGCCGTTTATATTTCGGGAATAACAAACAAAAAAAAATTATTGTCGAAAATAATGCTTTTCAAAATATTCTCCTTGAAAATCAATGCACTTTTGCATTTGTTTAAACCAATTCGAAAATCACTGTGAAGGCGGTATCTCTTTTGAATGCCTCAATTGCCTCTTCCGGTGTAGAAAACCGTGGACCACGAAGTTTATTCTTTACGTGTAGGAACAAAAAGATATCACAGGGTGCTAGATCAGGGCTGTACGGCGGTTGGTTCATCAATTCAATGTTTTGCCCAGTCAAATATTCAATTGTTTGAACCGACCTGTGAGAGCTCGCATTGTTATGGTGGAGAATGATCTGTCGTTTTCGGTTTGTTTTCCTTATTTTTTCAAAAACTTTTGGCAAACAAATAGCTGTGTATCATTCGGAATTGACCGTTCTACAAATCTTTAAAGGCACGGTTGCAGCGTGACCGGTTTTTCCGAAAAAACAGGCGACCTTTTGTTTTGATGTGCTTCGAGCACGATCATCTTCTGTTGTTTTGGGCTCATTTTGGAATACCCACACAGTCCATTGCTGTTTACTATTGGGCTCATACGTATAGATCCAAGATTCATCACCTGTGACGACTTTGTAAATGTTCTTTGAAGCTCCGCCATTGTATTTGTTGTGCATTTCTTAGCACCAATCGACGCGAGTCCTTTTTTGAGCGGTTGTCAAATTATGTGGTACCCAACGTGAACGTAGCTTCTTAAAAGCTAAATGTAGCTAGTACTTATGAACGGTATCTTCTTTGCACAAGTTATAAAGTTTCTGTCTTCTCTAGGGCCAGTTTTTCTTTTTCCACCACGATTTTCTTTCACTATTCTTATTAGTAATTATTAGTAACACTATTCTATAGTTATTAGCGTTCGAAATCATTTTCGCAGAACATGAGACCGTATTTTGTATTAACTTGCAGTTTCTGCCTCTATTAAGTAGATCGAGTATAATTGCTCTTTTTTTCTGACCAACAATGTTTTCTTCGATTCATATTATAACAGAAATGGATGACTAAAAAAATTGTTCAATTATTCTGCAATAGACAGAACTTTACACGTCTACGTGTAGTGCCGCCAGCCATGGTACTGCTATTTTAATGCAAAGGCAAATAATAGCGCATGACTAGAAAACTCAGTAATTCCTCCTCATATTCGGTATTTTACCGGAAACAATATATTTGTATTCAGGGATTTTAAATAATTTCAATATAGCTGCATCAGAATTGTCCGTTGTAAATGTTATTGATAAGTATTAATTTAGGACTGCTATTTTCGTGCATATGGCTGTATATATAGTATATACTTCGAACGAAAGTTCTTGCGGTTGTAAGTATGAGTACTACTAGATTCTCGGGCTCTCCACGATGTTAGACTCAACCCAACGCAAGATCGCGGAGAGCCCGAGAATCTAATATTACTCATATGTACATAGTTGAATTTGATGGAGCCTGTGGTTGATTGACTTGATCAATAAGGTTGATATATAACCCCTTTCCACATTAACTTTTGTAAATTCTGTATACGCATTTCGACAACCAAGTTGTCATCATCAGCAGATAATTTCAAAGTGTCGCACCTGGTAAAACACGGCGAAAAACAACTGTACGAAAACCAAACTCCGTACGCGATCCACACCGCTCAAAACCAAGATGTACACTGTCTTGGTTTTGAGCGGTGTGGATCGCGTACGGAGTTTGATTTTCGTACAGTTGTTTTTCGCCGTGTTTTACCAGGTGCGACACTTTGAAATTTTCTGCTGATGATGACAACTTGGTTGTCGAAATGCGTATACAGAATTTACAAAAGTTAATGTGGAAAGGGGTTATATATAAACCTTATTGATCATATGTACATATGTATACGTACTCTTTGCCCGAGGCAAAACTACACTAGTGGGTTCTTTTTGTTAAACTTTTACATATTTAGAACGGTGTGTATATACTTATTATATAAAAAGCGGGCAGAAATTTATGTATTAACATTTCATTAAGAAACAGAATTTTTGCATGCACATTTAATGCAATTGAATTTATAACTGTAATTAAGATTTCTTTAGGACAAAAAATTAATTTATAGCCCTACAGTAATCTTTGGAAATCTATAATTCTTTCAAATTGCTTAGTAGACGCCATGCGGTTATAAACCCTTAGAGGTAAATTAAAAGTAAACAATAAAATTTCGGCGATGCCTTATTTATGATCGTATTATGGATATTCGCTTAATGCTGAGCTTAACCAGCAGACGGTAAGACGGTGATTTATTGATACAAATACATCTGCGATATTTTCATTTCATCTTTTGTAAGCTTAACAAAATCAACAAATCGAAAAGATAAAGCGTCGTATCGAAACAATTTAAGGTCGACTTATGCACATATATGCATAATTATGTAATTTTTCCGATGTCGATTGACAACAAATCGCTTTTTCTGTTAGATGTTTTAATTGCGGTAAGATAGGACATTTATCGGGAAAATGCCGAGATTAACCAAGGGAAACAAGATGTTTTTCTTGCAATAATTATTCATATTGCTAAGGAATGTAAAAAAAAAACGGCAGAAGTCTTTGAAGAGGTCAAATGAATATATTTAACACAGGAAAACAATCAAGAACAGCTAAAATCACAAAAATCTGATACTGAATAGTATATTCATATGGATTTACTATTCATGGAGACTAGAAGTGATTTAAATGTGATTAAAAAGTGCACCAAAATTTGAGGAAGCCTTATTAATAATAAAAGGAACTGGTACTGTGAAAATAAAAACACTAGGAAGTTTTACTGCTCACGTAACAGTCGATGATTGCAATTGAACGACAGATTTTCACATAGTATCTAATGACACGTCCGTGACAATGATTATCAGTAAACAAATGCTTGAAAAAGTTACTGTAATTATTAACTCCTACGATAACAATGATAAGTCTTTTTGTCTACACAACAAATCAACAAATAGAAAAGTGAACGAAAAAACCAAGAAAACCTATAACCAGAGAAGAAAGAAGGAATCTAGTTGCAATTTGAAGGACCCACTTTCAAAATGAATAAATATAGCCACGATTTCGTGGTCGATACCGTGTCATCGAAGATGGATATGATGTCGAAGAGATAGAAGAACAAGTGAATCCTAGATAAATGCAATCCAATACAAACCTGATGAAACTATAGTCGCAGGATAAGGGGGAAGAGGATCCATTCGAGACCTAATTACTAATAGAAGGAATTGGTACTGCGAAAATAAAAACTCTAGGAAGTTTTACTGCTCACGTAATAGTCGATGATTGCAATTAAACGACAGATTTTCACATATGGTCTAATGACACGTCCGTGACAATGATTATCAGTAAACAAATGCTTGAAAAACTTACTGTAATTATTAACTCCTGCGATAACATTGATAACTCTTTTTGTCTACACAAGAAATAGAAAAGGTAAACGAAAAAAACAAGGAAATCTATAACCAGAGAAGGAAGAAGGAATCTAGTTGCAATTTGAAGGACCCACTTTCAAAATGAATAAATATAGCCACGATTTCGTGGTCGATACCGTGTCATCGAAGATGGATATGATGTCGAAGAGATAGAAGAACAAGTGAATCCTAGATAAATGCAATCCAATACAAACCTGATGAAACTATAGTCGCAGGATAAGGGGGAAGAGGATCCATTCGAGACCTAATTACTAATAGAAGGAATTGGTACTGCGAAAATAAAAACTCTAGGAAGTTTTACTGCTCACGTAATAGTCGATGATTGCAATTAAACGACAGATTTTCACATATGGTCTAATGACACGTCCGTGACAATGATTATCAGTAAACAAATGCTTGAAAAACTTACTGTAATTATTAACTCCTGCGATAACATTGATAACTCTTTTTGTCTACACAAGAAATAGAAAAGGTAAACGAAAAAAACAAGGAAATCTATAACCAGAGAAGGAAGAAGGAATCTAGTTGCAATTTGAAGGACCCACTTTCAAAATGAATAAATATAGGCACGATTTCTTGGTCGATACCGTGTCATCGAAGATGGATATGATGTCGAAGAGATAGAAGAACAAGCGAATCCTAGAAAAACGCAGTCTAATGCAAATCTGATGAAACTATGGTCGCAAGATAAGGGGGAAGAGGAACCATTCGAGCCTCATTATTAATAAAAGGAATTGGTACTGCGAAAATAAAAACTCTAGGAAGTTTTACTGCTCACGTAACAGTTGATGATTGCAATTTCATGACAGATTTCCACATGATGTCTAATGAAATGTTCGTGACAATGATTATCGGTAAACTAATACTTGAAAAGATTACTGTTATTGTTAACTCCGATACGATAACAATGGTAAGTCTTTTTGAATAAACATCCACACGACAAATACAAAAGGTAAAAGAAAAAAATAAGAAAACCTATAACCAGAGGAGAAAGAAACCAAAAGTATATGAAGCTGAAATTAGTTCTAATTAGAAGAACCCACTTCCAAAATGAATAAATATTATAGTCACGATTTCATGGTCCATACCGTGTCATCAAAAATGGATATGATGTCGGGAACAAGTGAATGCCAGAAAAACGCAATCCAATGCATACTATAGCAAATATGATATCTTTGTGCAAATCTTCATGCAAAGAATAGCTATTGAAATAATTATCAATAAAGACTTTGTGATTTTTCGATTTCAAATCCACGCAAAATTGTCGAACAACTATACCACCGAGATCAGTTTGTACTTTGTCACTATCCTTGCCAGTATATATATATCGAAATCTAAACAATATGCGTAGTGTGATATCCTCTAACTCTATTACATCGTTTGGCACACCCCCGCCTCCAGTGTACTTTTCCGGCTCTCCCATTCTTAAAATTTTCTTCCATTTTGGTTCCCTCATAACAGTTTGAGTGGATGAAACACTCGCAGTAGCACTACCAGTAGTGTCAGGTAAATTTGAAATGGTTATGTCATCGTTCGAGTCAAATTCATCTTCAAGATTTAGCTGGAGCCCAGAAGGTATGTCACCGAGTTCCATCGGGTCCGTTCGCATCTCATAATTTTCTGCTTCATCCGATGAAGACTGCACACTCTTTCGCAATCAGAAGGTATACTTTCGAACAAAATATCTTCTATATCACGTTCATTAAGTACACGCGGCATCCTTATAATGCAACATAGATATGTATATTATATGAAACCTACTATAGTCACAGTGGATAGTAATCTAACCACCGTGATATTTACCTTATTTATCGTAGATTATATAATATATTATAATACTTTTGTTATAAAATAATTAAACAGACACTATACCATAGAGTAACACCGAATTCGTTAAATAATAAATACTCTGAGCATTTTTTATTACATTCGGGAAAATCCCGTTGAAAAACAACACATTTTCAAATAAATCTGTTAATCTACCCAGCGCACTCTAGAGTAAAAGATTCGCATTAAACGATCAACAACGACTTTAAAAAAAGTAATTGCTTGGCAAATTGGCACAAGACGGCATAAAAAGTGGTTTTGAGAACTCTTAAATAGGTGGTTAGATAACTGACCACCAAGCCTGAAAGAGTTAAAAAGCAGTTTAAATATCTTAAGAAGTACGTGTTTTTAGTAGCGTTTTATACCCTTCCAATTCAAGTACGATACAGCAAACAAATATAAGATTAATAGAAGTCAACTTTTATCTTGCTTAACAAATCGATTTACGTTTATGATTAATTTACACATATCATCGAACTTCGCAATATTAATTAACGCCATTTTTACATTATAAAATTCAGCTAGAAATAAACACGTGTTGCCGATCTTCAATAATAATTGGTGATACTTATTTTAATCTGTCGTAATCAAAGTAAAATAAGTTTATTAATAAACCTTTGTGATTATTTAAGACTTTCAAGGTAACGTATTTTTTAATTTCATATATATTTTTTTCGATTTTGATCAAGGTTACATTTATTGTTTGCTAAATACTTGCTCCCTGGAAATAAACAACAGGGCAAGTGTGTAATAATTCGAAAAGGAAGTCCACAGCATAGTACATACCTACAAATCACTTTCGAACCTTTTTCAACTAACTGTATTTAACTGGCTTTCTCCTACAGACATATTATATGTTTAGTCGATAAAATGGTTCGAGAATACATATGCAAATGTCAAAAGGCAATCAGTTATACTAAAGAGGTTTTAACACCAGCTCTTGATGAAATCGAAGAAGTGTAGTCACTTGATATAAAGCATCCAAAAAGTACAACATTCCTCAAATGACTTTGAGCTACCTTAAAAGAGGAATGAGGGGTACTAAAACTAAAAAATGGGTATTAATATAGGGTGAGATAGCATAGAGAGACATAGAAGGCGCGGCGCCACTAATCAAATGTCAGTACTAAAAATTAACCTCCATCTTTAGTTAACCTAAATCCAAAGTTTCAGTGGGATACGTGTAGTGTAGCAGCTACAACGAACTGTTAAAGTTGACAAGTTAGTTGAAATTTAGTTAAAAAATGGAATTAAACCGAGATCATTTTCCCGGAATAATTTTTTATAATTTCGAAGACAATTCCTTCAACAAGAATGCCACGTTGAGTAGGTTTCTGTTTTCGGCAATGGTGCACCACATTAGCCAACGATTTACTGTTGGTGTGGAGAATTCAAACGTGGACGGATTAGTCTTAGTGATGATCCAAGGGCAGGTTTACCAAGAAACGGCAGTCACTCATCACTCAGGAAGACGTTGATGTTGTGCGAAAGATCATCAACAAAGATCGACATGTGACGTATCGCCAGATTGAAACATTATTGAGGATTTCAAAGACTTCAATTCAAAAAATTTTGCATAAAGAATTGTGTGTAAAAAATTAGTTTCCCGTTGGATACCACATCTGTTGATCGAAGAACACAAAGGAGCTAGTGTGAACTGGTGTCAAAAGCTCTAGATCACTTCAATGCCGGAAACTTTAAAAACGTGTAGAAGATTGTCAGCTCATACAAGTCAGAAAACAAACGCGAGTAGTTTGTTTGGGTGTTCCAAGCTAAAGAAAAGCCGACAAAAGTCATCCGTTCTCGAAGTGTCTTCAAGAAGATAGTCGCACTCGTCTCGAAAGCTGGTCATGTAACAACAATTCTTCTACAACAAGAATAAGAACTGTTACTGCCGAGATTGGTATACAATCATTTGTTTCCCGCAAGTCATCGTTGAGCTTTGAAAAACTAACCCCGAAAGACGAATCATCCTCCACCAAGACAATGCAAGTTCGTACACAGCACCATGCGTTAAATACAGATAAGGGTCCGATAACATATTTTTGCCTCTTTGACTTCCTAGAAAAGACTACGGTTAAAGAAAAGGTCCATAAGTGGATGAGGGTACTTTAGTTTAGGTGTTAAGAATTATATTAAACTGGGTGAAACAAATCAGTGTGTATTTGGTGTTGGTGCGGTATGGTTATGTGCGAGTTTTATCGCGGGTTCAGGTGCGACAATGTGATTAATTATCTGTTGATGATGACAATTTAATTGTCGAAATACGTATACAGAATACGAACATTGATGTGGTAAGGGGCATTTGGCTTCGCAGCAAGCTGAATGAGTTTCCTGATAAGTTACCAGTTAATGACAGACGGATCTTCATATTTTAGGATAGGATACTAGCCAACAACGTGTATATTTATCAAATATTTTTAAATAGGACCTTGGGCAATAATTAGATCAGCACAAATGGACAAAATTGATGTAACAGTTCGTATATGGGTGAAAACTATATTACTATCAACCAGTTTATGTAGGAAAAATACCTAGTATAATTAAAGAAAATAATATATGGCGTCAGTACAATTACATGACGTAATTAAATAAAATTTCAATTTCATCAAAGTTAGAAATATTATCTGAGGTAAAATTGAAAAAGAACAATGCACTACTTTTGTCTAACGCTTCGTATAATACAAAAAGAACTGTCTGTAAGCTAGTGCAATATGTTGTACTTCATTAAATCTAATCAGAAATGTATTTCAAATATCTGTATCTCAGTAACCGAGCCATACATAATAATCTTTAGCTTATTTCAGCTTTAACACATCTAAGTGAAATACTGGTCTAATAATCTGCAATTCACTCGGTGTTCAAGTATGAAGCGTCGCTTAAATTTGCTTTGCAGAAAATGTGTGACTTATCACAAAATACTTTGGCTTACTAATGTCGGTTTAAAAGAAATATGAATACAAAACCCATCGTTTAAATTACTTGGCATTAAAGTAAACTTCGATAGCGGTTCAGATTATAAAGTTGGAGCATTAATACTGACATAAATTTAGTTTGACATAATATTGGTCTTACAGTTAATTCGTTCTATTAATTTTACAGTATGTTATTTGTATTGTACCTATGTACATGCATAAGCACATAAATACAATGGATAAATATTTACTTCTACATACTTTAGGAGGAATAAATATATAATAAAATTAATACTCATCTGATTTGCAAACTTTTTCATTCTATGAGCCACAGGTTATTTTCCAATAATAATAATAAACTTACGTTATTTTAAAAAATGATTTTGTATCTGAATTAAGTTTAAAGGACTGTCAATCTTTCGAATAATATATTCCTACAGAATGGCCAAAAAATTGTCAATCACCGGTTCGAATAATTTTAATTAAGAAAATCTGTTATCTACCAAAGGGCGGAAGTACGCCATCGTGCACGCTCCAGAAAAATCATTTCCCTCCGAAAGGACCTTTTCTAAATTTGAGCAACTTGTCAACGTTACGAGAAACAAGAAAAAAATTAGATATGATAATATTTTAGAACAATTTTGAGTAACATGCCATATTTATGATATCTAAACAGATTAATCCAATCCCAAAGATTTTGTGAAAATTTTTTTAATATCGTTAAAATAAATTTATTAAAGTTATAACGTAAAAATTAATGTATTGTTTCTAGAATGTTATTTATTCGTTTTATTTATTTTATCTATAACTAAATGTACTTATATATACGCGTCTTTGTTAATTGCAACATAATAAAAAAGTAAGAAAATGTAAACATGCTAGTTACGATGTTTGGAACGATGAAAGCTGAACGAATATTTCCGATTTGAATATAATTTGAGTGCAGAATAATGATTTGAATTATTCTACCGAGTTTCGCATTTTTGTTCGATTCAATCGTTCGAATGAACTAAGTTAAGAATTCCAGCAGTTTCGATTAAAAGAATAATCCGCCAGTCGATTATTTTTCATTCGAATTATCTCATCATTAATTGTGGTACATATGTTTTCCGATTGGCAAAATGTAAAACGTAGACGAGCTAAACATTGAATAAATATAAAATATTTTAAATTCGGATATTTCAATTGATCAAAGTCTTCTATTCTCTAGAGAGTAGTGAATTTTTTTCGAGACATATAAGTTGATAGACAGATCAGGTTACGTTATTTTAACGAAAAGCTATCTAAAATATTTCCATTTAAAAACGTAAAATATTAGATAAAAAACAGCTTCGATAAATATTCAAAATGAGTTTACACACAATGGCAGTTGTATTTTATTTGCAACGACTAATGAAATATTTTGGAAGAAATAATTTCATAGCTTCGTAGAGAGTAAAAATATACGAAG
>JAVIWB010001186.1:0-197699 GCA_031893035.1 Dermolepida albohirtum | reverse complement strand
AGAAATGTGTGTAGAATCTGAAAATAAATTCGAAAATTTTGTTTCGTTTAGTTTTTATTTTTAAACATCCCTTACTTATAGAACACGCCTCGTAATATAAAAGCTAAAAGACAAGCACAGCAGTTTTAAATAAATGTTTTTTGAATTCTTAACCAAAACGTTTACGAAATTAATCGTTTGTTGTCTATAGAGTTACTGAAAGACATCATTCAACCGCTTTAAGTTTTTCTCCTCGTAAGGGCTGTCAAAAGATGGTCGTATAAAAAGAATTCTAGGCTATAAAAAACTATTCGCGTGCTGTATATGTACTAGTATTTATGCTACTTTCAATTAACCAGATACACACTTAATTTACCCGTTTTCAATGCCTGAGTTTCAGCAGAAACTACTGAATATTTACTGATATAAGCAGCTAAAATCACAATGAGAACGATGTCTTTCCTCATATTAAAGACGACTTTGTAGTAATTATCTTTCATCACTAATTGTAAGAGAACAATAAACGATTTTAATGATTTTATTATAGTCTATTATTTTCATTGTCAGGTCTTTTCAATATACAATACATTGTTTGTACAGGCACTTATTTGTAACTTATTTGTAAATATTAACAAAGGATAATCTGGTACGTAGACTTCCGCGGTCGTAGTCCATACTATCTGCTTCTGGGCTTCCGGGCTGGAACCACGTCACTGGTAAAACTGCCGACGTTTCGTACCCATTTGTATGGGACATCTTAAGGGCTGAGCTACTGCACTGAAACTGACAAAGAATATTTATTTAGGAATTACGGAGGAAGAAATATGAAGAAATAACATCAATGGATAGTCCAAAATATTGATAGGTGGATAGCTATCTAAGGTTATTTATCGGTTTTCTTTCTGGTTGTTAATACATGTATAATATTCAGAAAGAAGTATACGAGGGTAGTTTGAAAAGTAGTGAGAATGGAAAAGAAAAACGAATTTTTTAAATACAAAATAATTTTTATTTTTCAATATATTCTCCTAACAGAGCAGTCCAACGGTGCGTCAATGCCCTTATGCCATCTCTAAAATGCGATTCTGGAAGGCTTGCAAAATATTCATTTACGAAGATGATAAGCTCGTCGTTAGACGAAAATTTCTTTCCACCTAGTGCCGTTTTTAATTTTGGAAAAAGGTGGAAGTCGGAAGGAGCTAGATCCGGCGAATAAGGCGCATGCGGTACTAATTGGAAATGCAACTCGTGGATTTTGGATATCGCAACTGTGCTGGTATGCGAGGGAGCGTTGTCTTGGTGAAACAGAATCTTTTCCTTTGCCATTCCTGGCCGTTTAGCACGAATCTCAACATTTAATTTTTGTAGAAGTTCTGCATAATATTGTCCGTTTATTGTGGCACCTGTCTGAAGATAATCAATGAGCCCTTTGAATCCCAAAAAATTGATACCATCACCTTGTTTGCCGATAAAGTGGTTTTCGCTTTCTTTGGAGGTGTAGAACCCCTTTCTAACCATTGTTTCGACTGTTGTTTAGTTTCGGGTGTACTGTAGTGTGTCCAGGTTTCATCGCAAGTAACAAATCGCCTACAAAAATCAACCGGATTCCACTTATAAAGGTCCAATCACTCATTGGAAATGCGCAAACGAGTGAACTTTTGATCAGTCGTAAGCAATCGCGGCACCCATCTTACTAAAAGCTTGGAAAGGCCCATTTCTTTCGTTAAAATGTGGTGTACGCGTTCTGTTGAAATGTTTACCATGTCTGCTATCTCTCCCACTTTGAGTCGTGGATCTTGCGTAATAATATTATGGATTTTTATAATTATTTCTTTAGAAGTCACGATTTTGGGTGCTCCAGAGCGCGCTTCATCAACACACCTTGTTCTACCACGTTTAAATTCGTTCACCCATCTACTTATTGTGGCCCTGATGGAGCAGATTCACCTAATGTTTCCCGTACCTCATCTTTTATTTCGGTAGCTTTCATACCCTTAATTACGAAGTATTTAATCACCGCACGATACTCTGCTTTTTCCATTTTAACAAAACGACGTGTTGCTTCTTTTTAAATCAGCTGTCAAAAATAAACTAATCAACCGATTTATCGAAATATCGGAATGTAAACATATAAATAGGCAACCTAAATTACAGTGCATTTGCTTTACCAATTAGAGCGCCACCTATGTGTCATTCTCACTACTTGCCAAACTAGCCTCGTAGTATAATACTGACTACAGAACTTATTGAATAAACTTAAACAACAACCATTTTGTTACATTATTAACTTCACTACCAGATCACTTAAATATACTTTTCTAATAACTGTTTATACGTGAAGGTACCCCAAAAAAAACCGCAATTTCTCCATAAAACCCCCTATTTTATTTTCTTTCAGAAAACAACCTGAACCCCTTCAATATGTTATATTCCCCATTTAACTTTACACATTTGTCTAGTCGATGTTTTCTTCAATGGAAACATTAATCGAACTCCTTTTCTGTATGGTTGTAATCTGCTGTGTCGTTTTTTCTTCACCTCTTTCACATTGTTAAATCGGTGTCCTTTCATGTCCCTCTTCATTCGAAACAAAAATAAGTCACACGAAGCAAGATCAGGTGGGTAGTGAGTATGAAGCGTGGGGCAAAGGAAAAACTATTTCCCCGTCTGCCATACATCAGACATCTTTTGTCGCACCCTGTTACGCAGCCTTCTCGGTACCTCTAAATAGAATATCTGATTAACTGTCTGCTCGGGTGGCACGGTTGTTCACTTAAGTCCGATATTACAAAATTACGACGACCAAACGAAAATATTTTTACAAGAAAATGCACTGTAACAAGACACATCCTTATTCGGCGAAAAAGCCGACTGTACCGAACGCTCACCTAGAGATAGGAATGCGTGCTACCCCCTTATGTTGCTATAGTATATAACTTGAAACTTATTATCGTAAATACAATTTTAAGGAGAATTTTTTACAATTATAATAAGAAGATATTGGGTTGCCCAATATTATAAATGTTCCAAATGCGTCGAGAATTATGTCGGCGGCTTCAAATCTACAAATAGGCAACTCATTAATAAGAATAATGGCAACAGCAACTGAGTTTACATTAATGGAACTCTTGCTAACTCTTAAATTTAAGTAAGGTGAAATAACGTTTGTTACTTTTTCTTGCTTAAGTTGTTAGTTACCTTGGTAGGCATCAAAAAGTTTATTTCAAAAGTCGAAAGTCAACGAAGTTGTAGATATGGAAATGTGTGAAAGCATAATACATAGGTAATACAAGCAATTTTTTTAATAAAATAAAATATAGACCTCCTAATCATTGTAGTGTCCTTTATTAACTAATTTTCATTTATAATAATCTTTTAGTTAATTTTTACTTTAAGTATATATTATGTATAAAGATAATGAACAGTGTGGGTTTAAGAATGGAGTCCTGTGGTAGCTCAGTATTCGAATTGCACCATTTCTGTAAGAAAAGGTGTTCGAATAAGGCATTCCATTTTCAATAGCCCACCATATTAACAGTTGTCATGACTCAACCTATAACTACTAGACACATGACAAGTAAAAAGTACGCCACTAATAAAAATGGAACAATATACGCTTCAAAAACGCATTGAAATTGTTAAAGTTCACTACAAAAATGATGAAAATTTCGCGGTCGCAGTTCGCAAAACTAAAGCATTTTTGGGTCATTGTCAAGCATATTCTCGGCCAGCAATTATGAAACTGGTGGAAAAAGTTGACTGGTTGGGACAAGTTAGTAATGTGAAGGATCGAACTCGTGCCGTCGCTCAAGAACAACTTCATTTCTCATCGATTTTTGGAATTGGGCATTCCACAAATGAAATTACATCGTATTTTGCATAAAGACTTAGGTCTTAAGACTTTTAAAGTTCAGTTAATACAAGAACTCACGCCCATCAACCATCTACAACGTTGTGTCTTTGCTGATTGGGTCCTTGAAATACATCAAACTGATCCGGATTTTCATTGAAAAATCATCTTGAGTGATGAGGCCCATTTTCATCTCGGAGACTACGTTAACAAGCAGAATTGTCGTACTTGGGGCTCGGAAAACTCAAGAATTATTATTGGAAAGCCTCTTCATCCTCAACGTGTGACTGTTTGGTGCAGTTTTTACTCAGGTGGGGTTATTGGAGCTTACTTTTTCCAAAATTAGGCTGGAGCAACTGTTGCGGTGAATGGATTGCTCTATCGAACGATGATTAATGATTTTGTATGGCCAAAATTTGAAGATACTGATGTGGACGACGTTTATTTTCAACAAGACGACACTACGTACCATATAAGTAACGATATCATCGCTCTTTTGCGTGAAAAGTTTCCTGACCGTGCGATTTCTCGAAGAGGCGATCATAATTGGCCACCGAGATCTTGTGATTTAGCACCTTTACTTAAGGTCTATGCCAGTGGCCCACAATCAATTCAAGACCTCGAAGATGGAATTCGTGAAGTTATCGAGGACATACAGCCGCAAATGTGCGAATTGGTGATAGAAAATTTCATGAAAAGAATGAATGATCCTGCATGCGTAACCGTGGCGGCCATTTGGCTAATATTGTTTTCCATTATTAATGGCATACCCTCCTCTTTACAATTAAATAAACATCCGATGATTTCGCTTAAAAATACTCAAAATGAAGCCTCTTATTGGAAGACCCTTTATTTCTTTAAAGCCATACTTTTCAAACTTTGTTAAGAGTACATATTTATGTCAACACAGACTTTCTTATGCAAAACAAAGAGTTGGTAAACTTTTAAATTTGTTTTCTTGGAGTGTAATAGATCGGAATTGAGGCTGGAGGGAAACATACATTGCATAATTTTAAAATTTCTACGAAGAACAGAAAACTACGTTATATTGAACAATTTAATTCCAATACGCTCAAATATATTCTACTACTACATCAATTAACGATTTAAGTTATTATAAAGACGAGTTAACAAGTTCTCTGTCGTTCGGTTTCTATGAGTACAAATTTCTCCATGAAAAGTATAGAAGGTAATTCTGCATCCTCAAGGTTGAAAAGGGATACTTTTAGAGACATTTTCGCACGTATTTTTATCGCCGCTGGAACTACGTTGAAGCTTGAAATTTTAATACAGAATGTTATAGCTGGCATAGGTGCACAAACTGTGCCGTTAAGTTGAGCTGCAGAAAAAAATAAAGTCGCATATAATAATTATGAAAAGAAAACATTTAGATTATTTAAATGAAGAAATAATATTGATAATAATAATAACTCTGTTCAAGAAAATACCGCTGCAAAGCAAAACTCTCCGATCGTTTAAGCCAATTGTTGGTTAGAATTGATTAGAACATCAATAATTAGAATATTAATAATAATAGTAATAATTTTTATTGGCCAAGACAATACTATTAAAAAGGGAAAACTATAATTATATTAGGTGCGCAACTAAGTTCTCGCTGGTTTTTTGATGAAAATGCAACTTTATTATGAAGAAATGTTTACAAATGAATAATTCAAAATATTTCCCATCGCTAGCGACAATTTTTTCCCATCTTTCTGGCAGAGCTCGAATACCGTCACGGTAGAAGTGTTCGTCTTTGAGGCTATCCACGAATCAAGCCAGTTTTGAGATGTTTTCATATGAGCGGAACTGCTGATTAGCCAGGCCATGTGCCATCGAACGGAACAAGTAATAAGCGGACGGCGCAATATCTGGGGAATATGGCGGGTGGGGTGGGACCTCCCATTTGAGCGTTTCTAAGTAGGTTTTAACGGGTTTGGCAACGTGAGGCCGAGCGTGGTCATGCTGTAGAATCACTTTTTCGTGCCTCTGCTCGTATTGTGGCCGCTTTTCGTGCATTGAGTTCGATACCGTTCCCCAGTGATGGTTTCGTTCGGTTTCAACAGCTCATAATAAATAACACCGCCCTGGTCCCACCAAATACACAGGAAAACCTTCGCAGCGTGAATATTCGGCCGAATCGACGACGTAGAAGCATGACCGGGCAGTCCCTATGATTTTGTTCTCTTTGAGTTGCTGTAATGAATCCATATTTCATCACCCGTAACGATGCGATGAAGAAAACCCTTCCTTTTTTGCCGCTGGAGCAATTGTTCACAGGCCAAAAAACGACGCTCAACGTCTCTTGGCTTCAAATCATAAGGAACCCAAGTTCCTTGTTTTTGAATCATTCCCAACGCATACAATCGCAGGGAAATCGCTTGGCGGGTAATTCCTAATGCTGAAGCAAGCTTTTTTTGCGTTTGACACGGATCCTCATCGAGCAATGCCTCCAATTCAGCGTCTTCGAAGGTTTTTGGTCTTCCTTCACGCGAACGGTCGTCAACATCGAAATCACCGTCTTTGAAGCGACGGAACTAATCAGGGCACATTGTTTCACTTAGAGCAGCATCTCCGTAAACTTTTTGGAGTTCTCGATGCACTTTGACCGACGTTTTCTTCGAATGAAAGACGAAAAGCAACACTTCCCGCAAATGACGATTATTTGGCACAAAATCTGACATTTTCACACAACCAAAAGTATATGACGCAAAAACTAAATCACTAATGTGTCAAAGCGGTTTGTTTACCATATGTCCACGTTTTGGTTATGTCACAATCGACCAGCACTTACTACCGGAGCCATCTCTTGAAAAACAGCGAAAACTTAGTTGCGCACGTAATAATAGCACAGACCAGCTAATAAATATTTTTTAAAAACTTTTTCAAGTTCAACCGGTTTCTTATGTATTTTGGTGTGCTGAATCCAAATTTTCAATCACTTTTGTTCTACTACATACCAATTTTTAGCAATCTTTATCTTTCGTTGGGTATGATTGTATTAAAATATATAGTTAAGATTTAAAAAATAACTGAAAAATTTAACATTTTATTATTACAGTGGTAGAGTAAGTTTGAATATGAACAGCTTTTTACTTATTAATCTAAAGTTTTGTATTTCCTCAGCCTCTTCACGGTAAAAGTTCTAGTGTAGTTCTTCCTTTTATATGCTGCTTCTGGAGTTGCTCGAAGAAGGGTCCAACAGTAATCTCTCATCATGTTGACATTCCAACGACCCTAATACCGTTTCTTCAGCTCTTGTATATCTTGGTGGTAGCGCTCCCCTTGTTTCTCACTTACAGCTCCAAGATTGTTAGGGAAAATATTTAAATGCGCGTGTAAAAATGCACCCGCAGATTAGAAAGTATATGCCTTCGTGCATGTCGATAACTAAGTTAGCGTAAAGGCAGACGCAATGCATCACGGCTATTTACCAATTAAAAGTCTGTTAAAAGGAATCATTCTATTATTAATAACAACCTATCTACTACATATGTTTCACGGATTAATAACACAAAATCTGCCTGATGATCGGTCAATCCGTGAAACATGTGTAGTAGATAGGGTGTTATTAATAATAGAATGATTCCTTTCAATATTCATACTATTATACGTTTACAATGCATAAATAACGTAAAGTAAACACGCGAGAAAACTTTACGTCCTGTGGTATTTTAAAGTTCATTTTCCGATTGAGCACGTCAAAAAAACATAAAGGCAAGCCAAATTTATAAAAAAAACTTTTTCATGGTTGGACTGTGTGGTTATTCAGAAAACTACGTTCATCTATAAAAATGAAACTGCACAATGTTTAGTCGTATAGTTGGTTAAAATCATTGTAATATTAATAATCTTTATTGTCCAAGAGAATACTATTAAAAAGGGCAGATTATAATTATAGTAGTTATTTAGAAAATAACGTCTATCTATAGAAATGAAATCTCATATTGTTTTAGCTAACCCTTAGTTGAAATAATAGTAGTAATAATAATAGTATTTATTGTCCAAAAGACGACCATTGAAACTGGCAAATTAGTATTATATGAGTTGTTCAGAAATACTGTCCATCCGCAAATCAGTTAGCTTCATATTATTTAAATTAATAGCTGGTTAGAATAATGACAATGATAATAATTATAATAAATAAAACACAAATACAAAAATAATAGAAGAGTTTATCGAAGACACTCTGATTGCATAGATTGCAGTCTAATGATTAGTGAAAAATCAAAAATTAATGTATTCTGAGTTGAAATAATGATGTATGTATGTATGTATATGGTGCAATAAATAAATAATGAAACTATTTATTTACGAACGTATAATGAACAGTATGATTAATGTTGCATGCTTTTACAATAGGCCGTCTCCAAAATCAACCCAGGCACTTCTCAACTTAAAGCAAAAGTAGCCTTAGAATCCTTCAAATGTTATCGTCTTAAAAACACACTTTATTGTCGTTCGACTATCCTACTTTCGAAATAGGTTCCTTTTACACAGCCCTTCATCTTAGGGGAACATATCAATTGCAAAAATTAAAGTGACCTTAAATTGTTTTGTCGGTACATAAACGGTGATATTAGATGCAATTAATTTCATTAAAAGTTCGTTAAAATGTTGTGGTGGAAGACTTAAACGAAATCAAATACTCTCTCACCAGAGAAAGTACATTTTTTCAAAAATTTCCGCAAATTTGCGTTCTGCCAAAATTAGAAATGAAGTACCATTTTACATCTTTAAAGTTAATGGTTAATAATTAAAATTATGACAGTTTGGTTAACCAAATTTGATACAAAAATGAAACAGTGGAATAGAAAACTTCTTTCATTTTTAGACAATACCACGTCACACCCAGAACTTGAGTTACAAAATGTTAAACTAATATTTGTGCTCCCAAACACTACCTCCAATTGTCAACCACTTGATCATGGGATTATCAATAATTTTTAAACCAACTACAGAAAGCTTTTAGTTAAGAAACTTTTATCGTCTATGGATCATTGCAAATCTACCGAACATATAGAAAAATTCATTAACATTTTCAGTGCTCTAATATGGACCATTACGGCTTGGAAAACTGTAAGCGCTGAAACTATCAACAAATGTTTTCCTTAATGCTGGATTTGGTGAGTGGAATGCCGAATTCCAGTACTGAAGACGATGTGCTACTGTTAGAACTTTGTAAACCCTATCCTGACATATTATCGTATGCACAAATTGATGATAATTTACATACCGAGAATCCCGATATTAGCGTACAAGTGTGTGTTCATGAATTTCAAAACAGTAACAATGTACGTGATAGCGACAGTGAGGATGATGATGCTATTATTTCAGAAACGAAAAACATTAACGAAGCTTATGAAAAGCTGAAGGATATTCAAAACTTCTTTTTCTTGTCTGGTAACATTACTCAAAGAGGAAAAGTTGCTGAGGTAGTATGCAATGCAAATTGTAAAAAGAAGAATTGAAATTCTAAAACACAATAAAACTTCTGATTTTTTTAAATAAGTTAGTTTTAAGTATGTTGTAAGAATAAATTAATTATCAATTCTTTTTCTTTCTCCCACCAATGGACATCTCTAAACAATAGACAGTTTTATATACGCCGCTACTGTTCGTTATGCAGAGAACCTATTGTATGAAACTCCTTCGTAGTTTATATCAGAATGTACTTCATTGCTTCCCTTTCACTAAATTAAACAATTTTCAAAGAAAAATTAATATTTTAATATGATATGCTAAGTACAAGGGTAGCCGTTTCGTATGTCGGAAACTGGCAGCACTGCTACTGTTGCCTCCGATCTAATGATTGCATCGTAAAGTTTGTCATTTTTGACAATATATAATATTTACCTTGACAGTAACTTGAAAATTTTATGTCAGCGAGAAAATGGAATTAACTAGCGAACATTTTCGTGCAATTATTTTTCATAACATTCGGCATGGATTATCTCAACAAGAATGCATCGACGAGCTGAATTCTTTATATGGTGATGAAGCACCATCGAAAACTACAATATATCGTTGGTATAGTAAATTCAAACTTGGACGGCGTTCTTTGGACGATAAATTTCGTGAAGGTCGCCCCACAAATGTTGTTGTGTCGGAAAACATTAATGCAGTGTCTGAATTGACAATGCAAGACCGTCGTGTGACATACCGTGAGATCGAGACATCTCTAAGTATTACTAACACCAGGGTGTATAAGATCCTGCATGAACATTCAGCCGTTAAGAAGCTATGTTCTTATTGGGGTCCATATAATTTGACAACCGCTCAAAAAAAGAAATGCACAAAAAATACAATGGCGGTGCTTCAAAGAACAATTATAAAGTCGACACAGGTGATGAATCTTGGATTTATACGTACGAGCCCGATAGTAAACAGCAGTTGACTGCGTGGGTATTCCAAGATGAGTCAAAACCAACAGATGTTGTTCACGCTCGAAGCAAATCAAAACAAATGGTCGCCTGTTTTTCAAGAAAAGCCGGTCATGTTGCAACTGTACCTTTAGAGAGTTGTAGAACGGTCAATTCCGAATGGTACACAACTATTTGTTTACCAAAAGTTTTTGAAGAAATAAGGAAAAGAAACCGAAAACGACAGATCATTCTCCACCATGACAATGCGAGCTCTACGAGGTCGGTTCAAACAATTGAATATTTGACTGGGCAAAACATTGAATTGATGAGCCATCCGCCGTACAGCCCTAATCTAGCACCCTGTGATTTCTTTTTGTTCCCACACGTGAAGAATAAACTTCGTGGTCAACGGTTTTCTACGCCGGAAGGGGTAGCTGAGGCATTCAAACCTCATATTTTGGAGATACCGCCTTCACAGTGGCAGCAATGCTTTTCGGATTGGTTTAAACGAATGCAAAAGTGCAATGATTTTCAAGGAGAATATTTTGAAAAACAATAAAACTATTTTCGATAATAAAAAATATTTGTTTGTTTGCTATTCCCGAAATATAAACGGCTAGCCTCGTACAATATTCTCTCACTCTCAGTTCGTATCACCGTGTCTCACAGGTTGAAAATTACTAACCTAATTAAAAATTAAGTGAAAAAACAAATAGAGCTGCTACCATATTTATTATCAATTATAAAAGGTTATAAAAAAAGACATTTAAAAGCGTAACTTTTATATCGAAGTAAAGTACATTACTTAATTTCCTTTTGCATGGAGATGAAACGATAAAATATATTCTCTTACTTAAATTTATTCCAATAACAACTTCTACGTACAATATAGTGCGAACCTCTCTATTACGATTCCGTTTTTCGTTAGAGCAAAGCAAGGCATTGTTAAATCGTCAAGTTCCATGAAAGTGATTTTTATGGTGAGGTCAGGACAAAAATGCACTCTAGTCTCACTCCATTCATACTTCCCGAAACCTATACAAGCTGACAAAATCGATAAATTTAAGCAGTACCTCTCTTTTATGCCATCTGGAAGAAAAATAAACAAAAAGTATTAATTAAAAGGCGATTTCCTGGTCAAGGAATTCAATATTTCACAAGATATACTGTAAAGCAGAGTTATTAAGTGCAGATATAAATTTCTTGAGATGGTGTTAAAATAGAAACGTTTTTCCTGAATTTATTAACGTAAAAGTAACGTCGTATTGTGGAATGAATGAGAAAGTCATTTCGTATGGGAAAAGAAGTGAGATGTCTGCACAGTAAAAGAATTATAATAAAAAAAAAATCAGAACTACAATTATAAGATAGCATGGACCGCGACCGCGGAAGGCTACGTACCAAATTACAATTATACGGGTTACATCAAAAATAAATAAATTTAAGTCATTTTGATTTTGAAAAGTGGTGTAATTTTTATAGGGCAATCGATGATATCACAAACCACAAATTAGAAAGAAAAATTAAAGATCTTACTATGACTCTGGTACGTAGACTTCAGCGGTTGTGGTCCATACTGTCTTCTTCTGGGCTTTCAGGCTGGAACCGCGTCACTGGTATAACTGCCGACGTTTCGTACCCACTCGTATGGGTTCAGTTTCAGTGCAACAAACAGTAGCAGCAGTTGAGCCCTGAAGACGTCTCATATGAGTGGGTACGAAACGTCGGCAGTTATACCAGTGACGCGGTTCCAGCCCGGAAGCCCAGAAGAAGAAGGTTTTACTATGAAATTTAAAGACTTTTGTCCGCTATCAGAAAATGGTTTTTATATAAATCCTATAAAAGAAACACTAGCCATCAATAACTCATCTGAGACTTTTAATCGTGAAGAAATAGACTTGTTGCATTGTTACATAGCTGTGGTACTCCTACTGAGAGAGTAATTGCAATCATCGAAACATCTATTAAGAATTTACAACCTAGTTCAAAAACCTTCATTAGAAAGGCTTGTAAGATCCAAATTGAACAGAATTTACAGCAACGCAAACAAAAATCAGTTAATCATGAATGACACTCGATTAAAAGTCTCAGGTCGAAAGACTGTTTTCATTTAAAAGCAGATTAGGGTTTTTTTTAATGTGTGATTGACTTCGACGGTGTAAGTGTAGTACAGACCTAGTCTCTGTGCGGGTTTTGCCGTGATTTCATTTGCGACACTGTGATTAATTACCTGCTGATGATAACAGTTGAGTTGTCGAAATACGTATACAAAACCCGAAAATTATTGTGGAAAAGGGTTATACGTGGGATTGCCTAGTGGGACATAGAGGCCGCCACTAACAAAATGTCAGTACTAAAAATTGTCGCCCATCTTTAGTTAACCTAAATCCACAGTTTCAGTGCGATAGGTGTCTGTCAAAGTGGACAAATTGGTTGAAAAATGGAATTAAACCGAGAACATTCTCGCTGAATATTTTTTTATAAATTTCGAAGACAATTAGTTCAACAAGAATGCCTCGTCGAGTAGGTTTCTGTTTTCGGCAATGAAGCACCACATCAGTCAGCAATTTCTCGTTGGTATGGAGAATTCAAACTCGTGGCTGTAGGAATGCGATAGTCCCGTATCATCGTATACGTAGGTCTCAAACTGCTACAAACTATACAGCAGTGAGGCTCTATAACAGGATCCCTGAGGAAATAAGGACTTTGGGAAGTATAAAATTTAAATCAGTGGTTATCAAGTTCCTAAAAAATAAAGCAATGTATACACTCCAGGAGTTTTACACTACGGATCACGAGGATTTTCAACACCTGATCTTGGGACGATAGAATCCTTTTCGGGCCATTAGTTAACCATTTTTTTAATTTTTTTAATTTTAATTGTGATTTAATTGTATTTTCTCGTTTTCACTTTTGACAATTCTGCATATTTGCAGTATTCTTTTATTTATATTTATGTATGTACCATATACACTTAAATGTATTTTTGTTTTTATTTTTTATCGTATTTTTCAATTTTAATGTTATTGACAATTTCAAATTTATTGTACAACCTTTTACATTGTATAATTCTTTTGAATAATAAATGAATACTGAATACTGAAACGTGGACGGATTAGTTTTAGTGACGATCAAAGAGCAGGTTCACCAAAGACGGCAGTCACTCAGGAAAGCGTCGATGCTGTGCGCAAGATCATCAACGTAGATCGACATGTGACATATCGCCATATTGAAGCATTATTGGGGATTTCGAAGACCTCAATTCAAAAAACTTTTCATAAAGAATTGTGTGTAAGAAAATAATGCATTTTGAAATAAAAGCAGATTTCGTATGGACTTACCTTTAATTTCGAATTCGTATAATTTTGTCTTAAGTCCGTTCATTAGGAGGCTAATCACAAGCTGCCCGGGTTCTCCAAAAATTGCACCAAATTCTAAGCACACTACAAATGTAACAAAAATTATTATTGGTTCGTCAATTCAGTTCGTGCAAAATCAAGAGAGGAGGTCTATAATACGATGCTATATTCATTTTTAGTTCCTAGTAACTTTCAGGAACATACGCCGTTTAATTATTAATTGATAAATTATTATTAATTGATAAAAAGATAGCTATTAGTACAAATACCTTAGTCACTTGAGATTGATATATAACCCTTTTTCACATTAATTTTCGTATTCTGTCACACTGTGCCAGTGTGCGGTTGGGCTTTCGACGATGCAGATCGTGCGCGCAATTTGTTTCGTGCGTTTTTTTGCTGTGGTTTCCAGGTACGACACTGTTTAATTGTGTGCTGATGATGACAACTTAGTTGTCGGAATAGGTATACAGAATAGGAAAATTAATGTGGAAGGGGATTATACATATATCAACCTTAAGTGACTAAGTTAATCAACCACAGGCACCATCAAATTTACCTACTCATATCTCGTATAGGATTTAAATTAGGATTTGAAGAGGATGGATTATAGTTATTTGAATGTAGGAAAATATCAGGAATTATTAAATGAGCAGTAGTGTTTCAAAAATAATTTGCGAAAGCATTGCTTAACAGATAAGACTGTAACTATTATGGGTAATGTACCACATCATGCACAGAGATAAAAATTTATCTCCGTCACGGAGAAAGATTGCAATTTAAAATTAGTTGTTTTATTCTTGGCAGTCATCCGAGTCGATAAAGAAGAGTTTTGTAAAAGCGGGTGTAACGAAAATTTCGTATAGTGATCAAACATTATTTTTTGAAAGGCAGCATGGCACAGGACATCAAAAGCATGTTGAAAAAATATAATAATGTCTGTTCCATTAAGCGCAACGTTTGAGGAAAAGAAATCAAGCATTTGGCTAAGAAGAAAGTGTCGTTTCATCAAGACAATGCACCACCTCACAAAGCCGCTATTGCAGTGGCCAAAATTAAGGAATTAAAGTGTCAATTGCTACCTCATGCACGATATTCACCAGATTTAGCCCCTCGGATTATTTTCTGTTATCAAACTTGACAAAAACTCAGTGGTCAAAGATTTTCCAACGATGAAGAAGTGATGTCGGCAGTTAATGGCTATTTTGAGAAGCAAGACAGTTGTTATTACAAAAAGGGTATCGAACTTATTGAACATCGCTGGGAAGAGTGTATAGGGCTGAAAGGAGATTATGTTGAAAAATAAATATATTTCTTTCCAAAATTTTTATGTTGTCTTTGTCGGATCGGGTACTTCGGGGGCCAGGCTCGTATAGGTTGACTCTTTAAATAAAGCTAGATTATGGGCTTTTATAGGGAAGCTAATCGACACTATGATATGTGTATTTTAAGGATATTTTTCAACTGTTCCAAGATGAAGGAATGTTTTATGTTTTATAATAGTTTGAAACACAAACAATCTAAACGAAGTTGAGGAGTTTTGCAAATTTTGATTCATATGCTGCTTTCTCAAGAATAACATGAATATTAATTGGTGTCATGTGATATCAGCTGTGGTTCACTGTATCTGGATGTGAGAGATCGTTACATTAAATACAGTAATGTCATTCTGGACGAATGGAAGGACTCATTGTATCTAACCTAATTAAAGAAAAAGGTCTAAATATCTAATACACATACTTTAAAATTAATTCACTGCTTAAATTTAACACTTTTAACTATATTTCCATGTAACGACCTATTTATATGAAAATAAAATAAACAAATAAAGTAACTTATTCAACCAACATTCTTGTTTTACTATAACAATTTGTATACTACAGCAGCACAAGCATAATCCTTTTTCGCAGCTACAATTAAATTTTGGCAACGGATTATCTCTTTTAATCCGATAGTTCGTGACGTTTAGATCCGACGTTTCTAATGTAGAATTGTCTGAAAAAGAATAACATGTAAATATAAATTGCAGAAATTTTCGCCAGTCTAATGTGACTATGACGAAGTTCTGTTTCATGGAAAGTAAGCATTAACTACTAGTAGTGTGGTTTCAATTATCTGCTTCTGCACTTAAAATATATCCAAATTTTAAAGTACAACCATTAATGCGTGCTGTGCTTACAAACCAGAAAGGTGCCTGTAGGTAACACCGCTTGAAATATTTTTGTATAAATGTATATGTGAGGCGTGTTCTTTAAGAAAGGGTCATTTTGTTGTATACACTAATAGGTGTTGCGCGCGCCACAACGAGTGCTTGTGTCGTGTCCCACCATTCTTTGGGAACAACTGTGCTCAGTTGCAGCTGTGTAGGTAACCTGGTTTTGTGTCTTCAAAATGTTTGAGATTAACAAATCGCCCGCCCCGTGTGAGGTACGGTCGGTGATACGTTTTTTGTCCGCAAGAAATATGTCTTCTGAGCTACTGGCCACGTGTGACGGCAAAGTGCGTAAGTGGTGAGAGACTTCAAAGCTGGCCGCGACAACGTCCATGTTGAGTCTTGCTCCGGTCATCCATCTGTGATAACAGACGATATGGTGGCTTCTGTTGAAGCGAAAACGCTTCAGAATAGATGCTTCACCATAAGCACTATTTCAAAAAACTTTCTTGAAGTGTCAGTGCTGTATAAAATTGTGTCTGAGAAGTTAAAGTCTAAGAAACTATGCTCCCGTTGGGTTCCTAACGGAGGATCACAAAAACTGCTGAATTTCTTGAACTGTTATAACAAGGAACGCCATGTTTAGTCGTATCCTAACGGAAGACGAAACGTGGGCTTCACATGTCACGCAGGAATCGCAGCAACAAAGCATGGAGTGGAGACGCACACAATCTCCCGTAAGGGTCAAGGCCATGCAGACTCTGCCCCAGTAAAAGATCGTGGCATCCGTGTTTCGGGATAGGGCATGGTGTTTTGTTGGTCGACTTCATGCAACACGGGACCATCATAAATGAGGCAGCCTACGGCCAAACAGAGAGAATTTTACCACTCCACGACAATGCAACTCAGATCAGATCTTTATTGGACTCTCTTGGCTGGGAGGTTTTGGACCGCCCCCCTTACAGCCTCGATCTTGCTCCGAAGGATTTCCATCTTTTTCGCTATCTGAAACATCATTTCGGCGGCAACCACTACAACGAAAACGAAGACGTGAAAACGGCCGTGACCTCTTGAATATCGGAGCAGGAGGCAAATTTCTATGAAGATGATATTCAAAATCTAGTTTCAAGGCTTGATAAGTGTTTAAATAGACTCAGCAGCTACGTTAAAAAATAGAGAAATGTGTGTAGAATCTGAAAATAAATTCGAAAATTTTGTTTCGTTTAGTTTTTATTTTTAAACAGCCCTTACTTATAGAACACGCCTCGTAATATAAAAGCTAAAAGACAAGCACAGCAGTTTTAAATAAATGTTTTTTGAATTCTTAACCAAAACGTTTACGAAATTAATCGTTTGTTGTCTATAGAGTTACTGAAAGACATCATTCAACCGCTTTAAGTTTTTCTCCTCCTAAGGGCTGTCAAAAGATGGTCGTACAAAAAGAATTCTAGACTATAAAAAGCTATTCGCGTGCTGTATACGTACTAGTATTTATGCTACTTTCAATTAACCAGATACACACTTAATTTACCCGTTTTAATTGCCCGAGTTTCAACAGAAACTACTGAATATTTACTGATATAAGCAGCTAAAATTACAATGAGAACGATGTCTTTCCTCATATTAAAGACGACTTTGTAGTAATTATCTTTCATCACTAATTGTAAGAGAACAATAAACGATTTTAATGATTTTATTATAGTCTATTATTTTCATTGTCAAGTCTTTTCAATTGTTTGTACAGGCACTTATTTGTAACTTCGAAAATATTAACAAATGATGGTTTGGTACGTAGACTTCCGCGGTCGTGGTCCATGCTATCTGTTTCTGGGCTTCCGGGCTGGAACCGCGTCACTGGTATAACTGCCGACGTTTCGTACCCATTTGTATGGGACATCTTCAAGGCTGAGCTACTGCACTGAAACTGACAAAGGATATTTATTTAGGAATTACGGAGGAAGAAATTTGTAGAAATAGCATCAATGGATAGTGCAAAATATTGATAGGTGAATAGCTGTCTGAATAGGTTATTTACCGGGTTTCTTTCTGGTAAATTTAGGCTCTTTTATTCCAATATTAAAATTCAAAAAAATTGCTTTAATAGAGCACTAAAAAAAGCAGTCTTTTTAGAAACACATTTTTTAAAATTAAGAAAAAATAAAAAAATCACATATTTATAGAGGCATATAACGTTTTTTAGTCTTTTGACACTAGGAACTCATACAAAATAAATAAAAATTGGTATCCTTCCAAACAAAAAATAATAAAAATATACATTTCAAAAATTAAGTTTCTTTAGATAAGCAGCTGCTACAATATGGTACTACACGTTGAAGACACAAATATTGTTGACACTTACGGCAAGAGTACTTGATTTTTCTATTTTTTCTCCATCCGCACTCATAGCATCGACCAATTTTTGAAGGACGCGATATCCCAGGTACATCATCCATATGCAGAATCTCCGACAGTCTTAGTTTTATTGATTGTGGCAAGTTCAAGTGAGTTTGCCTATTTCTTATGTGAGGTTCAATTAGCTTCATAGCCAAATTCTCAATAAAGTTACGACGTAGTAGTCTTTTGTCTGGATTATTGGCTGTATATATCACCTGACTGTTTATAGTACTAACACTAAGCATAGCGTAGAAGACTACCATATGCCATCTCTTTGTTGCTTGAGCACAATTATAATTCGCACATAATGATCCACGACATCGACGCCGCCCTTGGTGTCATTGTAGCTTAAAATTATTTCTGGTTTTTGAGTTTCGGCATCGACCTTAGCATCATTGTGCATTGTACTAATAAGAAAAACATTTTTTCCATTCTTTGGAACATGGGATACCAAAACCATGTTGTCACGAAATCCAAACATATCTGATTTTACATTTCGACCACACAATATGTTGAAGTCTGTAGGGATTTCCCTTTTGTTCTTCCTGATTGTTCCGACGGTTGTTAAACCTTTTTGCAGCAATGCTTCTGCTAAGGGTAAACTAGTGTACCAATTATCAGTTGTGACGTTGCGACCTGTGTTGAAAATCGGTTCGCATAATCTTTGAACAACAGCGAAGGCAGAATTGTCGAAATTGTATGGGCCTGCTTGTGGTTGCTTTCCTGGATAAATTTCCATATTATATGTGTAGAACATTTTGGCATCACAAAGGGCTTGAATTTTAATGCCATATGGTTTTGGTTTATTTGGAATATATTGCCTAAACGAGCACCTTCCTCGAAATCCTTCCAACTTCTCATCTATAGTCACAAAAGCAGATAAAGTGTAATTAGCCTTACAATTGTGAACGAATTTCTCGAATATTTCGCGAATATGGCAGATTTTGTCAAATTGCTTTCTATTTGCCCTCGTAGTACCATCATCACACCTCAAAACTCGAAGCAAAAATCTAAATCTCTGGGCAGACATTGAAAGCCGAAATATTTCAACTGAACCACCATCTGATCGAAATAATTCTTCAATGTTCAGATGATTAGATTTTTTAACACCAGCTAAAAGGAGCAATCCCATCAGGCAATGTATTTCCTTGAAATCAGTCTCTCTGGCATATGCTTCTCTGCAAAATTTATCTTTCTCGGTAGCAATACATTGGTTGGTATACTTGACAATTATATGAATAATAGAGTCCTCAAAAAAGTGTCTCCAAATTCCAAAAAGGTCTTTTTTATTGGCTATAATCTCCTTTGGTCCTGGTAATTGTAAAACTATATTGACACTTCTAGTACGAACAGATTGGCGCGGAGGTTCCTTACTCCAGTTTGTTATTTTGTCTTTTCCAATATAAAATAAAGAGTTGTTGTTAGCTGAAGGCTCTCGGGCACTCAATTCCTCTTCGCTGTCTGAATTTTGTTTTTCTTCTGGTTCCTAAACATTCTCGGACTCACTATCTGAAGAACTTGGTGGTTGGTCCTCATCATGACCGTGCGATTTATAGAAGAGGCGATCACAATTGGCCACCGAGATCTTGTGATTTAACACCTTTACTTAAGGTCTATGCCAGTGGCCCACAATCAATTCAAGACTTCGAAGATGGGATTCGTGAAGTTATCGAGGACATACAGCCGCAAATGTGCGAATTGGTGATAGAAAATATCATGAAAAGAATATGGTCTTGCAAGCGTAATCGTGGCGACCATTTGGCTGATATTGTCTTCCATTATTAATGGCATACCCTCCTCTTTACAATTAAATAAACATCCGATGATTTCGCTTAAAAATACTCGTTTTGTTTTACATATCAAAATGAAGCCTCTTATTGAAAGACCCTTTATTTCTTTAACGCCATACTTTCCAAACTTCGTTAAGAGTACATATTTATATGAACACAGACTTTCTTATGCAAAACAAAGAGTTGGTAAACTTTTAAATTTGTTTTCTTGGATTGGAATGGATCGGAATTGAGGCTGGAGGGAAACATATATTGCATAATGTTAAAATTTCTACAAAGAAGAGAAAATTACATTATATTGAACAATTTAATTCCAGTACGCTCAAATATATACTACTACTACACCAATTAACGATTTAAATTATTTAATTAACACTTCTTTAACAAGTTCTCTGTCGTCCGGTTTCTATGAGTACAAATTTCTCCATAAAAAGTATGGAAGGTAATTCTGCATCCTCAAGGTTGAAAAGGGATACTTTTAGAGACATTTTCGCACGTATTTTTATCGCCGCTGGAACTACGTTGAAGCTTGAAATTTTAATACAGAATGTTATAGCTGGCATAGGTGCACAACGTGTGCCGTTAAGTTGAGCTGCAGAAAAAAATAAAGTCGCATATAATAATCATGACAAAGAAAACATTTAGATTATTTAAATGAAGAAATAATATTGATAATAATAATAACTCTGTTCAAGAAAATACCGCTGCAAAGCAAAACTCCCCGATTGTTTAAGCCAATTGTTGGTTAGAATTGATTAGAACATCAATAATTAGAATATTAATAATAATAGTAATAATTTTTATTGGCCAAGAGAATATTATTAATAAGGGAAAACTATAATTATATTAGGTGCGCAACTAAGTTCTCGCTGTCTTTTTAATGAAAATGCAACTTTATTGTGAAAAAATGTTTACAAATGAATCATTCAAAATATTGCCCATCGCTAGCGACAACTTTTTCCCATCTTTCTGGCAGAGCTCGAATACCGTCACGATAGAAGTGTTCGTCTTTTGAGGCTATACACGAATCAAGCCATTTTGAGATGTCTTCATATGAGCGGAACTGCTGATTAGCCAGACCATGTGCCATCGAACGCAACAAGTACTAATCGGATGGCGCAATATCTGGGGAATATAGTGGGTGGGGTAGGACCTCCTATTTGAGCGTTTCTAAGTAAGTTTTAACGGGTTTGGCAAAGTGAGGCCGAGCGTTGTCTTGCTGTAGAATCACTTTTTCGTGCCTCTGCTCGTATTGTCGCCGCTTTTCGCGCAGTGCTCGGCTCAATCGCATCAATTGAGTTCGATACCGTTCCTCAGTGATAGTTTCGTTCGGTTTCAACAGCTCCTAATAAATAACACTGCCCTGGTCTCACCAAATACACAGCAAAACCTTCGCAGCGGCCGAATCGACGACGTAGAAGCATGACCGGGCAGTCCCCATAATTTTGTTCTCTTTGGGTTGCTGTAATGATTCCATTTTTCATCACACGTGACGATTCGATGAAGAAAACCCTTCCTTTTTTTGCCGCTGGAGCAGTTGCGCACAGGCGAAAAAACGACACTCAACGTCTCTAGGCTTCAAATCATAAGGAACCCAAGTTGCTTGTTTTTGAATCATTCCCAACGCATACAATCTCTGGGAAATCGCTTGGCGGGTAATTCCTAATGCTGAAGCAAGCTCTTTTTGCGTTTGGCACGGATCCTCATCGAGCAATGCCTCCAATTCAGCGTCTTCGAAGGTTTTTGGTCTTCCTTCACGCGAACGGTCGTCAACATCAAAATCACCGTCCTTGAAGCGACGGAACCAATCAGGGCACGTTGTTTCACTTAGAGCAGCATCTCCGTAAACTTTTTGGAGTTCTCGATGCACTTTGACCCACGTTTTCTTCGAATGAAAGAGGAAAAGCAACACATCCCGCAAATGACGATTATTTGGCACAAAATCAGACATTTTCACAAAACCAAAAGTATATGACGCAAAAACTAAATCACTAATGTGTCAAAGCGGTTTGTTTACCATATGTCCACGTTTTGGTTATGTCACAATCGACCAGCACTTACTACTGGAGCCATCTCTTGAAAAACAGCCAGAACTTAGTTGCGCACTTAATAATAGCACAGACCAGCTAATAAATATTTTTTAAAAACTTTTTCAAGTTCAACCGGTTTCTTATGTATTTTGGTGTGCTGAATCCAAATTTTCAATCACTTTTGTTCTACTACATACCAATTTTTAGCAATCTTTATCTTTCGTTGGGTATGATTGTATTAAAATATATAGTTAAGATTTAAAAAATAACTGAAAAATTTAACATTTTATTATTACAATGGTAGAGTAAGTTTGAATATGAACAGCTGTCTACTTATTAATCTAAAGTTTTGTATTTTCTCAGCCTCTTCACAGTAAAAGTTCTAGTGTAGTTTTTCCTTTTATATGCTGCTTCTGGAGTTACTCGAAGAAGGGTCCAACAGTAATCTCTCATCATGTTGACATTCCAACGACCCTAATACCGTTTCTTCAGCTCTTGTATATCTTGGTGGTAGCGCTCCCCTTGTTTCTCACTTACAGCTCCAAGATTGTCAGGGAAAATATTTAAATGCGCGTGTAAAAATGCACCCGCAGATTAGAAAGTATATGCCTTCGTGACTTTCTTTGTATTAGTCACGCAGATACTCCAAAGTGCACTTTGAGTACTGAACGACAAAGGGAGAGCGCGTCTGTTTCGCATGTCGATAACTAAGTTAGCGTAAAGGCAGACGCAATGCATCACGGCTATTTGCCAATTAAAAGTATGTTAGAAGGAACCATTCTATTATTAATAACACCCTATCTACTACATATGTTTCACGGATTAATAACACAAAATCTGCCTGATGATCGGTCAATCCGTGAAACATATGTAGTAGATAGGGTGTTATTAATAATAGAATGATTCCTTCCAATATTCATACTATTATACGCTTACAATGCATAAATAACGTAAAGTAAACACGCGAGGAAGCTTTACGTCCTCTGGTATTTTAAAGTTCATTTTCCGATTCAGCACGTCAAAAAACATAAAGGCGAGTCAAATTTATAAAAGAAGCTTTTTCATGGTTGGACTGTGTAGTTATTCAGAAAACTACGTTCATCTATAAAAATGAAATCTCATATTGTTTTAGCTAACCCTTAGCTGAAATAATAGTAGTAATAATAACAGTATTTATTGTCCAAAAGACGACCATTGAAACTGGCAAATTAGTATTATATGAGTTGTTCAGAAATACTGTCCATCCACAAATCAGTTAGCTTCATATTATTTAAATTAATAGCTGGTTAGAATAATGATAATAATTATAATAAATAAAACACAAATACAAATATAATGGAAGAGTTTATCGAAGACACTGTGATTGCATACATCGCAGTCTAATGCTTAGTGAAAAATAAAAAACTAATGTATTCTGATTTGAAATAATGATGTATGTATGTATATGGTGCAATAAATTAATAATGAAACTATTTATTTACAAACGTATAATGAACAGTATGATTAATGTTGCATGCTTTTACAATAGGCCGTCTCCAACATCAACCCAGGCACTTCTCAACTTAAAGCAAAAGTAGCCTTAGAATCCTTCGAATGTTATCGTCTTAAAAACACACTTTATTGTCGTTCGAATATCCTACTTTCGAAATAGGTTCCTTTTACACAGCCCTTCACCTTAGGGGAACATATCAATTGCAAAAATTAAAGTGACCTTAAATTGTTTTGTCGGTACATAAACAGTGATATTAGATGTAATTAATTTCATTAAAAGTTCGTTAAAATGTTTTGGTGGAAGACTTAAACGAAATCAAATATTCTCTCACCAGCGAAAGTAAATTTTTTCAAAAATTTCCGCAAATTTGCGTTCTGCCAAAATTAGAAATGAAGTACCATTTTAAACCTTTAAAGTTAATGTTTAATATTCCCTTAGATCAGCAATTCTCAGCTTGTATTCTTTGTAAAGTTTTCATGATCTCCGTGACTCTTCCGCGAAGATAAAATAAGTACAAATTTACTGTAAAATTTGTTCACTGCTGCTAATCGAAATGAATACAATAATTATTATTTTGCAAGAGAATGCTATTTAAAAGAGAGTTCGAATTATAATAGAAAATAATATCCATCTACAAATCAAAAGTCATCACATTGTCAGGTTAATAATTAGATTAGAATAGTAATAACATTATAGTAATAATAATAATTTTCATTGTCCTAAAGAATATCATTTATATACGTAGTTTAGCTTTCCTTTTACCAAACGAAAGGTTAGTAAACTTTTATTTTTGATTGTTACTAAAATGGATCGAAATTTAGATGGGAGAAAAGGGAAGGCCTTTTAAACTGTACTGTTTCTAAAAAGAACTGAACACTACATCATATCGAATGGTTTAATTCTACAACGTAAATATAAATATTACAATAATTAAAAGCCTTATATTAGTGTGAAAGCACTAACAACTTCTAGTTAAAGGTTTGATCGAGACACCCTTTTTATCAAACAGGATACAAGGTAATTCTACATTTCCAAGATTAATGAAAGTTAATTTTAGAGATATCGTCATACATATGTGAGCTCCCTCTTTTGTCACGCTAAATTTTCGAATAGAAACACAGAATGTCATGATTGTTATAGGTGCACAACGCCATGAACTTAGTTCAGCTGCGGATGGAACAAAATTATGTATATACATATATGATATATATATAATAAATATAACAACAGAAATATTTGCCTAAGTTGGATCATTTAAATAAGGAAGTAGTTATATTTTGTTACAAAAAGATCAATTTTCAAAAAATTATGAATAAAGTTAATAACAGTGATTTGGTATGGGTCCTTGGATCATACATGTCTGGGAGAATGAATTATGTGGAATACAATGGCTTCGCATCTCGCCCATATTTGATGCAGTCTGGAGTGCCCCAGGGATCGGTGCTTGGCCCGTTGCTTTTCCTGATCTTCGTAAATGGCATTGCTGATGGTATAGGATCGCATTGTTTGTTGTATGCGGATGACTTGAAGATTTTTAGACGTATTATGAGCGAAGAGGACTGCTTACTTTTGCAAAACGATCTAACTTGCCTTGAGCGATGGAGTTTACGGAATAATTTGTTATTCAATACAGATAAATGCAAAATAATGACCTATACAAGGAAGCAAAATGTTAGGATATTCCCGTATTCTATTTATAATTATCCTCTGGATCGCTGCGAGTCGTTTAAGGATCTAGGTGTGATGTTTGACGTCCGGCTGACCTTCAATTTACATGTTGAAAAAATCTGCACACAGTCATTTGGAATGCTTGGTTTTCTCACAAGAAATACTAAATGTTTCGGGAATGAAGCACTAATCAGTTTTTATAATTCTTTTGTTAGATCCAAGCTTGAATATTGATCTGTGGTTTGGAATCCATACAATGCTAAGTATTCGGACATGATTGAGAGACTGCAGAGAAAATTTCTGAAAACCCTTCATTATCGTATTAGTGGCACACTGTTGCTGACTCAATTTGGATACATGTCTCTGAGAAATCGTAGGGTTGTATCTCAGATCATTTTCGTTTACAAATTACTAAATGGTATTTTGAATGCTCCGGATCTGCTTGGGTTGTTTGGCTTTCATGTGCCGAGGTTGTGCGCTAGGAGTCACGGAGTTTTTCATGTACCTGTTGCGACTACGATGCATTATTCGCACTCGCCTGTTCTGTCTGCATGTAGAAACGTAAATATGTATTGCAATGATATTGACTTGTTTACAGGATCGCTTGACGCTCTGAAAAGGTTTATATATTCGAAATTTGGTTAGTTTCTCCTTTTTTATGTTGTTTTTTTCTGTTACTTTTTGGTGGATAACTACTTTTTTAATTTTTAATTATTAATATGTATTTCTGTTACATTTATAGTTAATTTACTGTTGTTTCTCACATGTTTCTTTCATTTTGTTAATTTACATTATCCTGTAATAAGCAATTCACTGCTGTTGGATAATAAAGTATTATTATTAACAAGCCCTGTATGTGAGCGCAACATTCATTGGGATACGTCTCCTTTAATATCTGCGTTGTTTACACATGGCGTTGAAATGAGGTAAGTGGACGGTCGACGAACCGTAGTGGATGGGGATCGGCAACGTACTTCTCACGATTAATTAACAGCAATTTATCGAGTTGTACGTATGTTAGATTCTTTGCTGTGTTAGTTAACGTGTTTTAATTTAATAGTAAAATACGTCGCGAAATAAATGCGACATCTTTACATGCGCAACTAGTGAGAAAGTTTATTGGTGAATTTGGTGATTTCTTCTGTGATGCTCCCAAAGCAAAGTGCGCTGGCGTTAGCCGAGTTTCTTCAGAGAGTGAAAGAAATAAAGTCACTGTCACACACTACAAATTATCCCAAAAAGAGGGCGTTCAACTAAAGTTCGAAAGCGTAATATCGGTTGTAAAAGATAAAGACATGTCTGTGGTAATATTGCAAATAGTGCTTCTACAGATCGGTTAAGTGAGTACAAAGAGTATTTTACGTATGCCTGTGTTACATCAGTAGATATCGAACGAAAGAAATGTGAAAAACATTGGCAAAATGTACTGGAGGATGCTTGCATAAAGGTTAAAATATTATCAGACGTAACCAACCTATACCCTCGGTAAAATCCACACTATTCATGACTCCTTTAGCCTTCAAAAGTCAGAGCAAGTTGGGTGCCACGAACACTCAGGGTGCCTCAGAAACAAATGCAAGTCAAGTGTAGAAAACGATTTAGAGATTTATGATGAAGATTCATGAAGTACATTCCACCGAATTGGTTACCGGAGATGAAATGTGGGTTCATTATTATGACTCTGGAAGTAAATAGGAGTCTATGCAATGGTATAAGTAGGGTATAGCCCTCTCAAAGAAATTCAATCACTCCGCCTGCCAGAAAAGTCAAAGCCACAGTGTTTTGGGACTCGAAAAGAACTTTGCAGATCGAGTTCATGGAAAAGATGAAACCATAAATGCAGCACCTGCTTTGCGCAATTTAAGGGAAGCAATTAAAGAAAAAATATTGGGTAAACTGACCGCAGGTGTGTTGCTTCTTTATGAAAGCACGATCCACACGGCATGTCTTTCCAAGGCTACTAAGTGAGATCGTAACGTAACCACCCACCTTGTAGCCCGAACCTAGCCCCTAGTGATCACTGTCTATTCCTAATTTGAAAAGATCTTGCTAAATGATTTTCCGACGAGGAAGAGCTCAAGGCGACAATAAATGCGCATTTTTCAGACAAGGGAGAAAGTTTTTTTTTAGAGGGCATTGAAAAGTTAATTATGAGATGTAATGAATGCATCGAGGTTATGTGAGATTATATTGAAAACTAAAAATTAATTAAATTGTTTTTATGTCTTTCCTTCATCTTCTTCGTGCTTATAGAAATAAAAAGCATCATGGAATTGATATAAATCTATCGTTTTACGATATGTGATAATAGCACAACGTTAACGACGCACAGTTCGACTTCAAACTCATAGAACATTTTCCAACGTTAGGTTAGGGAATACTAGTTCGAAACTGTTCAATATCAGTTCAGAGCTTTTCGTAAACTTTTCAGGTCAAGTTCAGAGCTGTTTACTGTCAATTGCAACAATCGATGTGATGTTAGCTATATTACGTAATGGCGTGGTTTAGGTGGTCTAGATGAGTATGTAAAGAGTGGAGTTGGCAAATCATATTGAATACAACCTGTACATATAATTAAATGACAGAATTGAAAAATAAACCTACATAAGGAAATATGGGATTTTGGTTTAGAATTCCAATACCTATACCATTTCTGTGCAAACTCATAAAACATTTTCCAACGTTAGGTTAGGGGATACTAGTTCGAAGTTGTTCAATATCAGTTCAGAGCTTTTCGTAAACTTTTCAGGTCAAGTTCAGAGCTGTTTACTATCAATTGCAACAATCGATGTGATGTTAGCTGTATTACGTAATGGGGTGATTTAGGTAGTCTAAGTGAGTATGTAAAGAGTGAAATTAGAAAATCATATTGAATACAACCTGTATATATAATTAAATGACAGAATTGAAAAATAAACCTACATAAGGAAACATGGGATTTTGGTTTAGAATTCCAATACCTATACCACTTCTGTGCAAACTCATAAAACATTTTCCAACGTTAGATTAGGGAATACTAGTTCGATGCTGTTCAATATCAGTTCAGAGCTTTTCGGAAACTTTTCAGTACAAGTTCAGAGTTGTTTACAATCAATTGCAACAATCGATGTGATGTTAGCTGTATTACGTAATGGGGTGGTTTAGGTAGTCTAGGTGAGTATGTAAAGAGTGAAATTATTGAATACAACCTGTATATATAATTAAATAACAGAATTGAAAAATAAACCTACATAAGGAAACATGGGATTTTGGTTTAGAATTCCAATACCCATACCATTTCTGTGCAAATGATCCTGATTCATCTTTACATTCCTGAGGTTGTTTTCTCACAGAGGGCTCTTACTTTGTGGCTTTATAACTTTCGTCATATCCTTTCCTACTTTTTATTTTTCGGATTTACTATGTACCATCTCCTCGGGAGTAATAGCTCCTGTATTCATATACTTCTGAAAAATTCTAAATCTAATCCGTTTTTATTCCGTTGTTTATTTAATTATACTTGCGTATAGTTTCATCGCGTTGAAATTTCGAATGAAATTTTCTTGTGGCACGTTACCTATTTAAAAAGGAATTTTTATGACTTCATGGCACTGACGTCAAAAAAGGTTCGCCATCCCTGGTCTATGGTATACAAACCAGAAATTTTTTGGAAAAAAATCTGCTCTCTGCGCGAGACGCGAACCCCTGATACCATGCTAACCGGGCAAGCGTCTTCACCCTTAAACCTCGAAAAGCAACAAATTTATTTAAATAAGAAATGTACATTACATATGCGATGTAAAAAGCTGTTAAAATTAGAATTTTTCATTAAACTTAATCCTTACTCATAAAGACAAATATAAAGTAATTCTATTGGAGAAAGTACGTAATTTTTCTGAAGATACAGTAGATTTAATAAACTAAATTCTATTGAGTAAACGGCACAAATTTATAATTTCTAAGAGAAGAATTACTGGTGCCCATTATTAGAATTTAGTAGAATTTTTATTTATATTTGATGTTTTCTGAATTTATCGTGACAAATTGAAGAAAGAATAGAGGAAATTAGTGTAACGAGAATTATGACTCATCATTACCCTTGACGCTGGAGAATGATTAAAAAAGTTATATACGTCATCAACAGTGAGAATGGTTTTTGCTTTCAACAAACACCACAACCTTGCCATTTAAACAATCGTTCCGATGTTTACTTTGGATTGGGGAATAGAAAAAATAATTGGTCAATGAGTCCGTTTCGAGGTAAACTCAAAAAATCGTTTTATTATTGCAATTGCTTCCTCAAATTCTTCTAACCAATGCAGGCGTATTCTCTCTCAGCTAAAGAAATTAAAATCATTTCCACATTCTCTTAATTGAAATGATCCAGATAGGCAAGCTATTTTGATTTCAAAATTCTAACCTAAAACATTAATCTTGGCTAAAGTTTTCTTGTCCAATACGAATTCAATTATCAGATCACGTAGTTTAAGATTCAATTGTAGACCAATACAGGCTGAAACAGAGAAATAGAATCAGTTCACACTAACTAAAAGTTCGTCCATTTTTTGAAGAATATCTCATGTACAGAGTCCACAAACCCATACATAAGTTCTGTTACAATAGGAATAGTAGAAAGAAAAAATTGATTGCATTTGAAAAACTGTTCAAATTACTTCGAAATTTGAAAATCTTCAGTTGTACTAATAAAGGGTTTTCCAATAAGGACTTGACAAATTTTTTCAAAATAAAATGCAGACCATTTGAGATATTTCAAAAACTTTATTATCGGGTTGAAGTACAATCAAAACATTTATGAATGGAACTCGACTTCGTTAATATGGCCACCGCGGGCACGTTTGCAGCGGTCGATTCGTTGGACCCAATTTTCGATGACTTGGCCACACAATTCGCCCGAAACGGCTGCTATATCGCGTTCAATGTTGGCTCTGAGCTCTTCCAACGTTGTCGGCTTGTTGGCATAGACCAATGACTTGACGTAGCCCCAAAGAAAAAAGTCTAGAGGCGTTAAATCGCACGAACGAGGTGGCCAATCGACTGGTCCATTTCTTGAGATAACACGCTCATCAAACTTACTCTTCAATAAATCGATTGTAACGTGTGCTGTGTTCCTTGTGGCACCGTCCTGCTGAAACCACATGTTGTCCAACTCCATATCTTCCAATTCGGGCCAAAAATAATCGGTAATCATGGCGCGATAACGATTACCATTCACAGTAACGTGACGATCATTATCGTCGAAGAAAAAATATGGCCCTATGACGCCGCCGGCATGCAAACCGCACCAAACAGTTATTTTTTGTCGATGAAGTGGTGTTTCATGAAACAAATGTGGATTTTCACCCGACCAATAACGCATATTTTGCTTATTGACGAACTCATTGAGCCAAAAATGAGCTTCGTCACTGAAAATGTTTTTGCGATGAAATTGATCATCTTGGCGCATCTTTTCCAGAGCCCAATCGGAGAACATACGTCGCTTTAAATGGTCCATCGGCTTCAATTATTGAGTCAGCTTGATCTTGTATGGTTGTAAACCAAGATCCTTACGTAAAATTCGTCATAAAGTGGTCTGGGCGATACCCAACTCTTGAGAACGCCGTGGAATTGACTGATTTGGATCATTTGCTACGGACGTTTCAACGGCAGCGATATTTTCGACACTTCGACCAACCCGTTGTCTCACTGGCACGGCAACATCACACAACGAATATGTAGACTCAAATTTTTGCACTAAACTTATTACTGCCTGTCTACTAGGGCGAGAATTACGACCGAAAATCGGAGTTAACGCTCTTAAAGTAGCGGTCACCGACTCCGAATTTCTGTAGTAAATTTTTATAATTTGCAGACGTTGTTCGTTCGTGTACTTTACCATGATGAAAATGTTAAGTTTCCTGAATAAATTGACAGTGACAGTTCGATAATTAGTGAAAGGGTGCGTTCACAAATTGAATTAAAAGTTGTCAAGTCCCTATTGGAAAACCCTTTATTTGTTTTATTTTAAAGCATAATTTTTTTCGTATTTAATAGGTTTTTCTTTAGGAAAAGGTATTTTTCACTCCAAATTAAAAATATCACAAGTTCAACTAACCCTCCTTTTTTTTGAAGCCAGCGTTAAATTTTATGCAACAGATGGCCTTGAGATTCGAAGCCACTTTACATTGAGGTGTCGGTACTCTTTTGAAGCGATGATCTATAATATCTATCTCCATTTCGCTTAATGTATTATTATCTGAAATAAAGAATCAAGTGAAAATTAATTTTTCCAAAATATGCATTCAATTTTTAAAGATACGTTGCATTTTATATACTTTCGACACTTTATTAAGTATGCGCCGACAAGGAGTTTCGTCACCGATATGTACGTAAGTAATGCAGTGTACGTCTTCGCCAGGAGGTGTTCACTTGTGTTACGGAGTTTTCTCTGTTGTATAGAACAATGTCGCGGTTACGTAGTTCAAAAAACAACCATTATTTTATTTTTTATCCTACGATGATACAAAAGTTAACAGCTTAGTTTTCGATAAATCGTTTATGTGCAAAACCATGCTGATAGTGGGCAAGACAAAAAAGTGACTTACGATCGAATGAGTAATTTCTATTCCATTTATATTCAACCCTATTGGTGCATAAGCTAACATTTCGTTTATCAGATAACGAATCATTTTACTTCTGGAATAAGTACGCGAACTGTAACTTATCTAATTCGAAAACGAAACGACATTTTGTATCATCTGATCGCAAAAGTATTGAAAATAGAATTAAATCGAAATTGGAAAATAAAAGCCCCTGGTTATGTATGGACGAAAGCACAGATTGTAGAAAAATCTATCATCGTCATAGTTCGTACAATGGTAACATTGAAACCGTCATCTTCAAACTTACTAGCTTTCAGAAGTGTGCAAGAATATACTGCTGAAATCATTTTTATAGTGGCATTAAATGCATTGGAAAATTTTAAATCTTTGAAAAACTTCGACTCTTAATGTTCATGACTGATGGAGCCGCAATTATGTGTTCTTTAGGTCGGTCATTTAAAGGCGGCTGTGGTAACGTCTCATGTTGCGTGTACAATCCATGCTTTACACCATGTAAAAGAAACGATTCGATATTGTTATCCAGGGATAAATGGTTGGATAGGGCACACAAGAGCAGTGCTTCTCAAATCCCCTAAACGTATGATATTCTAGTTTTCCATCGACAATGTTCCGGCATTCAAGAACCCACATAGCCAATTTTCACACCTTGGGAAACATGATTAAAGACAGCATTTTATTATTTTCTCGCATTTCCATTTGGTCTTCTTTTGCGAATGAGTGTCAAGCATATTTGAACGCTATTGAAATACGGAAAATTATATGGGACAATCGCACGAAACTCGAATATTCTAGTAGTTCTTCTATTATGCTTACGGTTTTGATTCTTATTTTGTGTACAAAATGTTAATTACACCATTTTTTTTTAATTTAAAGAATTACCCGAAGTTGTACTTTGCTAAATTAGATGACAGTAGTGGATAAAAGTAATTAAAGTAATTACAGCAGTACAAGAGATGATGCTGCTTTAAGGGACAATTCAGTTCCTCATTCTTAAACGTCAGGACACAAGCCAGGCAACGTTATGTGCATCAGAATCACATAATTGCTATCCGTCTTTTTAGTTTGACAACTCACACCAATTTTGCGTGTTTTCTAATATAATCTTAGGCTCCTAGTTTTCTTCTACTACACCTTATTATTAATTACTTGTATATTTTGACCTATATTTTACCCCATTGTCTGATGAGGAAGGAGTTCGAATAATTTTGGCTCTCTTTCTGTCACTTGTCAAAAAAACTAGACGAAGAGGACTATATTAAGATTAAATCCTAAAGAAACCATCAAGAAGAATCAAAAAAAATTCAAGTTGCTGAAATTTAAACTAATTTATAAATTATTTATAACAATTATAAAGGAGTAGTTAAAACAATTGGTATATTATTCACTGTACATACTGGACATTATACAAACACAGATACGTGCTACCAGAGGCGAAGATATTAGTGTTACAGCCAAGCCAGAGAGTGTGCTAGAGAAAGATGTGTGTTTAACCATTAAAATAAATTTGTAGTGATAGTGACTGCAGATACTCATAACGTTTTAAAAAAAATTACTCTAATTACATAAATATTACATCAGTAGATGTCGAATGGTCACTTTCTTCATATAAGAATATTTTTCTCTCACAGCGAAGTCGATTTGCCGAGACACCGACGGAAACACATCTGGTGTTTCAAATATTTAACTAATCTTATTCTATTTGTCATTACACGAAAAACGCTGCTAAAAAGAGTGTTTCAGTTTCATAAATTATATAAAACCACTTATTTTATTCTATTTACCCACTATCAAGCCAAGTGCATGCTTGTGGTGGATGCACCATGTTCCTCATTTATTTATAACATTCAATTTCTTTGTATAAATCTAAGCGAGGTGAACTTGCCTCAGTTTGAGGAAAAAAATTGCTAAAAATAAATTGTAAAGGTGTCTAAAAAGAAACGAAGAACATATAAAAGAAATACTGGAGCCTTGTAGTGATAGTGAGTGCAGAGACCCATTAAATTTTAAAAAACATTCATAGAACATTTTTTTCTCACGATGAACTCGCCGAAAAACCTACGGAAGCATATCTGATGTTTCAAATATTTAACTGATCTTATTCTATTTGTTATTTTACAAAAAAACGCTGCTAAAAAGAGTGTTTCAGTTTCATAAATTATATAAAACCACTTATATTATTCTATTTACCCACTATCAAGCCAAGTGCATGCTTGTGTTGGATGCACCATATTCCTCATTTATTTATAACATTCAATTTCTTTGTATAAACCTAAGCGAGGTGAACTTGCCTCAGTTTGAGTAAAAAAATTGCTAAAAATAAATTGTAAAGGTGTCTAAACAGAAATGAAGAACATATAAAAGAAACACTAGAGCCTACAAAAATTTGAACATTTAAGTCAATGAAGGTTAGTTGCAGCGAAAAGAGAATAAATTTATATTTATTATAATACAGCTGTATATATTTATATACAAAACTAAGCCATGAGATGTATTTTAAAATGCAACCGTTATACATCCATATCAGCAATGCTTAGTTCACTGCAATGGTTGAATATTAGACATAGATTGGAAATGAATACCATATGCTTTGTGCAGAAAATGAAGATGGGAAATGCGCCAGAGTATCTTTGTGAAAACATCAGATATGTGGGTGAGGTGCAACCGTGTGAGCTTAGAAACGCCGAAAACTTTAGGCTACAAAGAACAACATCAACAGCTATGCAGCGTTCATTATTCTATAAGGGACTTAAATTGTACAATGAAATACCAAATGAGTTAAAAACTCAAAGAAATTACTATATATTTAAAAGACAATGTGTTAATTTTGTTAAAAACAGTTTCGATTTTAAACATTCTACCTTGTTTGTAAAATTTCTTATTAAAATGTAAATTGTAAAAGTATTTAAAATGCTAATAAAGAATATCTATCTATCTATCTACAGCTCATTTGTCTAAAATATTAATTTTGAAGTAGCTACATCAACAGTTAATATCACTAACTTGTGAAGCAGCTAATCACAGACGACAGTAGCGCAAATATGAAGAACTTCTGTTTTCTTTTTAATATAATCAACGTGTTATTAACTTACCCAATTGATATGCTACATTTTGAACAAAAAGCAGGGAATATACACTGAAATAGTTAACTAGAATTACTGTAGAGAGTAAATTATTCATATTACTGATAGATTCTTAATGTTGCTTCTTATCGGTGATTACAGGAAAACAATAATCAATTATTGACCATGATTTAATTATACCGTTTTATTTCCATTATGAGATAATTTTATGCTTGTTTTTAAGTAATTATTCCAGAAACTATAAAGAAATTGCGTCATTGTACTGAGTGTTCGGAAAACATGATGCAACTGTTTAATTGCAATTTTTAGTAGACTATGGTTTAATAAATCTCAAAAATTTATTAAAAAATCCCTTTGATCTTTATTGTTCAAGAGAATACTATTAAAAAGGGCAGATTATAATTATAGTAGTTATTTAGAAAATAACGACCATCTATAGAAATGAAATCTCACATTGTTTTAGTAGTAGTAATAATAAAGGGTTTTCCAATAGGGACTTGACAACTTTTAATTCAATTTGTGAACGCACCCTTTCACTAATCATCGAACTGTCACTGTCAATTTATTCAGTAAACTTAACATTTTCATTATGGTAAAGTACACGAACGAACAACGTCTGCAAATTATAAAAATTTACTACAGAAATTCGGAGTCGGTGACCGCTACTTTAAGAGCGTTAACTCCGATTTTCGGTCGTAATTCTCGCCCTAGTAGACAGGCAGTAACAAGTTTAATGCAAAAATTTGAGTCTACATATTCGTTGTGTGATGTTGCCGTGTCAGTGAGACAACGGGTTGGTCGAAGTGTCGAAAATATCGCTGCCGTTAGAACGTCCGTAGCAAATGATCCAAATCAGTCAATTTCACGGCGTTCTCAAGAGTTGGTCATCGCCCAGACCATTTTATGGCGAATTTTGCGTAAGGATCTTGGTTTACACCCATACAAGATCAAGCTGACTCAAAAATTGAAGCCGATGGACCATTTGAAGCGACGTACGTTCTCCGATTGGGCTCTGGAAAAAATGCGCCAAATAATCAATTTCATCGCAAAATCATTTTCAGTGACGAAGCTCATTTTTGGCTCAATGGGTTCGTCAATAAGCAAAATATGCGTTATTTGTGGGGTGAAAATCCACATGTGCTTCATGAAACACCACTTCATCCACAAAAAATAACTGTTTGGTGCGGTTTGCATACCGGCGGCGTCATAGGACCATATTTTTTCGTCGACGATAATGATCGTCACGTTACTGTGAATGGTAATCGTTATGGTGCCATGATTACCGATTCTTTTGGGCCCGAGTTGAAAGAAATGGACTCGGACAACATGTGGTTTCAACAGGACGGTGCCACAAGCCACACAGCACAGGTTACAATCGATTTATTGAAGAGTAAGTTTGATGAGCGTGTTATCTCAAGAAATGGACCAGTCGATTGGCCGCCTCGTTCGTGCTATTTAACGCTTCTAGACTTTTTTCTTTGGGGCTACGTCAAGTCATTGGTCTATGCCAACAAGCCGACAACGTTGGAAGAGCTCAGAGCCAACATTGAACGCGAAATAGCAGCCGTTTCGGCCTAATTGTGTGGCCGAGTCATCGAAAATTGGGTCCAACGAATCGACGGCTGCATACGTGCCCGCAGTGGCCATATGAACGAAGTCGACTTCCATTCATAAATGTTTTGATTGTACTTCAACCCGATAATAAAGTTTTTGAAATATCTCAAATGGTCTGCATTTTATTTTGAAAAAAAGTTGTCAAGTCCTTATTGGAAAACCCTTTAATAATAGTATTTATTGTCCAAAAGACGACCATTGAAACTAGCAAATTAGTATTATACGAGGGAGCGTTTTTATATTCGCGGAATGGGGGACAAGGGGTGGAAATAAAAAAACCAAATTATTTTTCTTTTTCAATATATTCACCTGCAAGACGGATATATTTTTCACATCTTTCAATTAATTTATTTATACCCTCATAAAAAATGATTTCTCTTTATCTGCAAAATACGCCGAAACTGCCTCCTTGACTTCATCATCGGCAGTAAATTTTTACCCCGCAGCTCTTTTTTCATTTTCGGAAACAGGTAATAATCACTCGGGGCCAGGTCTGGGCTGTAGAGTGGGTGATTCACAATTTCGAAGCCCGCCTTATGCAGGGCAGCTAACGCAACGCGGCTCTTGTGGACGGGCGCGTTGTCGTGCAAAAGCAGAACACCTTTTGTCAATTTTCCCCGTCTTTTCTCTTTAATGGCTCGTTTTAGTCGCTCTAATATTGAAGCGTAATATTCTCCGGTTATAGAAACACCTTTATCTTTATAATCAATCAACAATATTCCTTCCGAGTCCTAAAATACCGTTGCCATGAGTTTCCCAGCTGATTGTGACACTTTAAATTTCTTGGGAGGTGCTGTGCCCTTTTTATGCAACTGCATGGAGTCTTGTTTGGACTCAGGTTCATAATGATGAACCTAAGTTTCGTCTCCAGTAACAATTCCACTCAATACACCATCCTTGTCTTCATTACAGAGGTCCAAAAATGCACGCGAACACTCTACGCGCTGTTGTTTTTGCGCCAGCGTGAGCATTCTCGGCACCCATCTCGCGCTGACCTTAGACATGCCGAGATGATCGTGTAGGATTTTAAAAATTGTTGTATCGGATACTCCAACCATTTCTGCGAGTTATTTCTTCTTTAGTCGAGCATCTTCAAGTACAATTTGTTCAACTTTTTAGGTAAGTGCTGGCGTGGTCACCTCAATTCTCCTGCCTGGCCTCGGTTGGTCTACAAGGGATTCCCTTCCTTGTTTAAATAAACTATGCCACTTGTACACCATGGTTTTTCCTGGACAAAAGTCGCCGTAAACCAATGACATCTCATTCATTATGGTCGCGACTGATTTTCCTTGCCTGGTAAGGAACTTTATAACGGCACGATATTCGACTTTTTCCATATTTCACTTTTCACTCCTGATTATGTTACTTGGTTGACGATAGCTCAAAGACTAACTGTCTAATAACAATGAAACTTCGTATTTATACCAATCATGAGTCGCTGCACAGGCCACGCCTCCAATGCGCCTACTCACCCCTCTACAACCCGCTCATTCCGCGAATATAAAAACGCTCCCTCGTATGAGTTGTTCAGAAATACTGTCCATCCACAAATCAGTTAGCTTCATATTATTTAAATTAATAGCTGGTTAGAATAATGATAATGATAATAATTATAATAAATAAAACACAAATACAAATATAATGGAGGAGTTTATCGAAGACACTGTGATTGCATACATCGCAGTCTAATGCTTAGTGAAAAATTAAAAACTAATGTATTCTGATTTGAAATAATGATGTATGTATGTATGTATTTGGTGCAATAAATAAATAATGAAACTATTTATTTACAAACGTATAATGAACAGTATGATTAATGTTGCATGCTTTTACAATAGGCCGTCCCCAAAATCAACCCAGGCACTTCTCAACTTAAAGCAAAAGTAGCCTTAGAATCCTTCGAATGTTATCGTCTTAAAAACACACTTTATTGTCGTTCGAATATCCTACTTTCGAAATAGGTTCCTTTTACATAGCCCTTCACCTTAGGGGAACATATCAATTGCAAAAATTAAAGTGACCTTAAATTGTTTTGTCGGTACATAAACAGTGATATTAGATGCAATTAATTTCATTAAAAGTTCGTTAAAATGTTTTGGTGGAAGACTTAAACGAAATCAAATATTCTCTCACCAGAGAAAGTAAATTTTTTCAAAAATTTCCGCAAATTTGCGTTCTGCCAAAATTAGAAATGAAGTACCATTTTAAACCTTTAGAGTTAGTGCTTAATGTTCCTTTGGATCAGCAATTCCCAGCTTGTATTCTTTGTAAATTTTTCAGCATCTCCGTGACCCTTCCACGAAGATAAAATAAGTAAAAATTTACTGTAAAATTTTTTCACTGCTGCTAATCGAAATGAATACAATAATTTTTATTTTTCAACAGAATATCATTTAAAAGGGAGTTTGAATTATGGGCGTTGCTCAGAAAATAATATCCATCTACAAATCAAAAGTCCTCACATTGTCAGGTTAATAATTACATTCGAATAATAACAACATTATAATAATAGTAATCATTTTCATTGTCCAAAAGAATACCATTTATATACTTAGTTTAGCTTTCCTTTCACCTAACGAAAGGTTAGTAAACTTTTATTTTTGATTGTTACTAAAATGGATCGAAATTTAGATGGGAGAAGAAGGTAGGCGTTTTAAACTGAACAGAACACTACTTCATATCGAATAGTTTAATTCTAAAATGTAGACGTAAATATTACAATAATTAAAAGTCTTACATTAGTATGAAATCATTAACAAATAGCACCTCCACCTCCAATCGTAATACTTGTGTGAGTAAACACCATACAAGGTAATTTTATGTAACTGAGGGTGATGAACGATAATTTTATAGATTTCGCCATACATATGCGAATTCCCCCTTGTATTATGCTAAAGCTAACAACAGAAATACAGTATGTTATGATTGTTGTAGGTGCACAGCGCCACGAACTCAGACCACCTGCGAAAGGAACAAAATTATGTATGTACATGTATGATATATATAATAAACATAACAGAAACATTTGCCTAAGTTGGATCACTCAAATTAAGAAGTAATGATTTTTTGTTTCAAAAAGATCATTTATCAAAAAATTATGAATAAAGTTTTTAACAAGCACTGTATGTCACGAGCGCAGCATTCATTAGGATACGTCTCCTTTAATATCTGCGCAATTTACACATAGCGGTGCGATAACGTTGAAATGAGGTAAGTGGACGGTCGACGAACCGTAGTGGATGGGAATCGGCAACGTACTTTTCACGGTTAATTAACAGCAATTTAACGAGTTTTACGTATGTTAGATTTTTGTCGTTGTTAATTAATTTTTTGTTTCAGCAATTTAACAAGCGCGGTATGTTGTACGTATATCTACGTTTAGGTTTTTGTCTAAGTTGAATCACTCAAATAAAGAAGTAATGATTTCTTGTTTCAAAAAGAACAATTTAAAAAAAATATGAATAAAGTTATCAAGCGCTGAAGAAGAATTGTGACGCATTGTTATCGTTGCCTATAGAGAATATATAAGAAGTTATATACGTCATCAACGGTGAGAATTTTTTGCTTTCAACAAACACCACAACCTTACCATTTGAACATACGTTCGAAACCTATGTTTACCTTGGATTGGTGAATAGAAAAAAATAATTAGTTAGTGAATCCATTTCGAGGCAAACTCAAAAAATCGTTTTACAATTGCAATTGCTTCCTCAAATTCTTCTAATCAATGCAGGCGTATTCTCTTTCAGTTAAAGAAATTAAAATAATTTCCACATTCTCTTAATTGAAATGATCCAAATAGGCAAGCTATTTTGATTTCAAAATTCTAACCTGACGCAGTAATATGGGCTATAATTGAATTCTGCAATAGGAAATCAATTAACAAAATACGTGAAATAATATTTATTTGTAGACCAATACAAGCTGAAACAAAGAAATAGAATAAGTTAACACTAGCTAAAAGTTTGTCCATTTCTTGAGGTGTATTCCATATATAGAGTCCACATAATCCATACATAAGTTCTGTTACAATAGGAGCAGTAGAAAGACGTAGAAAAATATTGATTGCATTTGAAAAACTGTTCAAATTACTTCGAAATTTGAAAATGGTCAGTCGTTCTACTATTCGTTTTACTTTAAAACAACAATTTCTCATACTTAAAGTTCTTCTTTAGGAAAAGGTAACTTTTTCTCCAGATTAAAATTATCAAAAGTTCAACTAACCTTTTTTTTTTTTGTAACCTACTTTACATATGACGCAGCAAATGACCTTTTTACGTTTTTTTGAACATCTAGGCTTCACTGTTCTCTTGAAGCGATGATTTACAATATCTATCTCCGTTTCGCTTAATGTATAATTATCTAAAATAAAGAATCAATTAAAAATTAAAGTTTCCCAAATATTTATTCAATATTTAAAGACACGTTGCACTTTAAATACTTTCGATACTCTATTAGATATGCGCCGTACCTTCTCGGCGTATATCTAATAAAGTGCAAGAAGTTTCATTGCAGATATGTATGTACGTAATGCAGTGCGCGTCTTCGTCAGGAGGTATTCATTAGTGTTACGGTGTTTCCTACCTTGTATAGAACTATGACGCGGATAAGTGATTCGAAAAAGCAGCAATTACTTTATTTTTTAATGTACGACCTTGCAAAAGTAAAATGCTTAGTTTTCGATAGACCGTTCATATGCAAAAGCCATGTTGATAACACAGGCCAACACACATTTTGGTGCTTGCGATTTTTTAACTGTTCCTGGGTAATTTTTGGATGCAGAATGTAAAAAAGTTCTCAGATTTGGTCTATCAGATCTAGTTTTTGAGATTTTTAAAAAAATTGTGTATATATTTTACGTTATAACTGTTATAATATATAATATTACTATTGACAGTTAAAAAAACAAAGACACATGGATTTAAGTATTTATTGCAAAAACTTAATTTACATAATTACATTAGTCACTAATCACAAAAATTTTCTTTTATACGACTTTCTAGAATGGAGTTTACTAGGGCAGTCTCGCTGAAGGCTCCAGCAGTAGTCTGCCATCATGTGGCTCTTCCATCGTCCTTGATAACGATCTTCCATAGTTTTAATATCCTGATGGAATCTTTCCCCCTGTTCTTCATTACAATCACCTAAGTCTTTTGGAAAACGATTTAGGTGGCTGTGGAGGTAGTGAACTTTTATACTCATGTTACAGCCGAGAATATTAAAATTTGAAAGCATAGTTTCCACCACTCTGCTTTATGATTGCCAAGAAAATTTTGTACTACTTGAACAAATGAACACCAAGCGTTAGATTCAGTCTCGTTCATTGATGTGGTGAATTGTGGATCTTTAACAAGTTGCCTTATTTGAGGATCATCAAATATACCAGCTTTTAGTTTTTCCGTGCTAATGCCAGAAAATTTACATGATATATACCCTAAACAATTTCCATCTCGATTTAAAGCCTTCACAAATTGCTTCATTAAGCCTAGCTTGATATGCAAGGGCGGAAGTAAGATTTTTTCTCTTGCAACCAAATGTTCGTTGATCACGTTTAGTTTTCCTTGAATCATGACATCTCTTGAAGGCCATTTTTTTAACCCAGTGCTCATTTTTATCTCTGCTGTCTCAAAGGCATAAAAAACAAGGATATTTTGTATAACCACTCTGCTGTCCAAGGAGGAAGTTAACCATTTTTAAATCGACACAAATTGCCCACTGATGTTTTTCGTATTTGATTTTTCTTAAAACTAATGCAATTGTTTCATATTCTTCCTTCATGCTAGTAGAATGACCAATAGGAATTGAGCCATATTTGTTACTGTTATGTAAAAGAACACATTTTAAACTATGTTTTGAACTGTTAATAAAAAGGCGCCAATCATTTGGAGTGTATTCAGGCAAACCCATTTTTTCTAAGAGCCCTTTTATATTGTTACAGAATACCAAGTCATTATTCAGAGCGAAAAAAGGCAGCAGATCCTTATCTCTTTTACGATAAAATGTAATATTAGTACCTGGACAAAGTAGATTTTTTTCTTTTAATCTGGATGCAAGTAATTCAGCGGATTCCTTTGAGAGATTCAGGTCTCTTATAAGATCGTTTAGTTCTTCTTGATTGAAACACTGCGGAGTTGCTAAATCTGCTTCAAAATCGCTGTCGTTTTCTGATTGAAATCTTTGAACTTCGTCAGACGTTGATGTTTCTGTATCATCTTCTGTCAGTTCGGGTAGACTGCTAAATGATGGAACGGGTATTTCTTCTGAATGCGCTACAGGCCTTCTTGCAGAATCTAGGTCAGGGTATGTCCATTTGTGTCTATTGTTTCTATTTATGCCTTTAATATTTACGAGACAAAAATAACAGTCGTCATGATGGTTTCGCGGTTCTCTCCAAACCATTGGTACACCAAACTTTAGGCACTTCCTCTTTCCTGTTGTCCACTGTCGCAAATGTTCAACACATGTTTTAACATACATATGAAATGTGGGGCCCAAGATTTATCTTGATCTCCTAAATGAACGCCAAAATAGGCAAGATAAGCTCTTTTCACAAAGTCAGAAATCGTTTTTCTGCTCTCTTTCAAAGTGTATTCACCACACACATAACAAAAAACATCGGGATGATTTACACAGGTACGTCTGCTTGTGGATGCCATTGTTTCAGTTTAGTGTCTTGATACTACAAAACTACCAAAATTTACACAAAATGATAGCACAACTTTACCTGGGAAAACTCAGTAATATACTAAATCGAGTACAGCCAAGCAGGTATAGAAGGCTCGGGTCATAGGCAATTACAGGTATAAAAGTAATTAAGAGCAGTGTATTGAGTCGTTCCTAGTATAGGAACATTGGGTCAGGGATAATTCCAGATCTCCATTTGGCTAATTACATTCTGGGAAATTTCTATTTTGACGATTAAGTACATATTTATCTCTTTATTTGTTGTCCTTTATCAGAAAAAAATATCAATTAACCTGTAACCTGTATCTCAAAAACTAGAGCTGATAGAAAAAATGGGGTGGCATTTTTGGAATCAGCACATTAAAAACATCTAAAATCAGATGTTAGATTTTCGGCACCAATTTTTTTTTCATTGTGTTACCCTGTGTAATTGGTAGTACAAGTAAGTGGCGTTCGATCGAATTAGTAATTTTTATTCCATTTATATTCAACCCTGTTGGTGCGCAATCTAACGTTTAGCTTATCAGGTAACTAATCATTTTATTCCTGAAATAAATACACGAATTGTAAATTACCAAATTCAAAAACGTAAGGAAATTTTGTATCATCTAATCGCGAACGTATTGAAAATAGAATTAAGGCGAAATTGAAAAATAAAAGACTCTGGTTGTGTGTGGACGGAAGGACAGATTGTAAAAGAATCTATCGTTGTCTAATTCGTACAGCTGTCACATAAACATAGTGGCGTTACCTTTATCAGCTCTGAGTACAACGATGGTGGGGTCAGATTTCAGGACTTTATGGGCTAGAATCTCGGATCTTTGAAGATCTTCAAAGATCTTCAAAATGTTGGTTCAGATATGTGGATGACACCTTCGTTATTTGGTCCCATGGTCGGGATTCCTTGAACAACTTCCTCGTTTTCTTAAATTCACAACTCGATTCCATAAATTTCACCATGGAGATTGAATCTGAAGGTTCCCTTCCTTTCCTCGACGTCTTGGTAACTCGTCATCTAGATGGTTCACTAGGACATTCAGTGTACCGCAAACCCACACACACTGATCGGTATCTCAATGCCCTCTCCCATCATCATCCTGCCCAGAAACAGGGCGTTATTAATTCCTTAGTCCAAAGAGCTGCCAACATATCTGACCAGCATTCTATATCCCAGGAATTAAGTCATGTTACCAAAGCTCTTATAAATAATAATTTCTCCAACCATAATATTCAGCGAACCATAGATCGACATCTTAATCCCAAAATCTCACAACTTAATACACAGCTTACATCATCTCCCCCACTCTCTAAAGCCCACCTACCCTTTATACAAGGTGTTACTGACCGCATCAGTAGGGTTCTTCTTAAAAACAACATCAAAACCATCTTCAAACCCCATTCCAAATTATCTGACCCTTTTTCCGTAAAAGACCATGTTTCTTTAGAAACAGCTGGTGTGTACAGGATTCCTTGTTCATGCGGCAGGGCATATATTGGTGAAACAAAGCGGTCTGTCGGCACTCGTGTTTCTGAACATGAGCGTTGTACTAGGTTGCGGCGCATAGCCGGTTCTGCACTTGCCGAGCATAGGCTGGAAACCGGGCACCATATTCAGTTTAATTCAACCAAGATCCTATCCCGCACTAACCACTTCTATGGTTGCAAAATCCGTGAAACTGTAGAGATCTTTAAGCACCCCAATAATCTTAACCGCGATGATGGCTACCCCCTACATAACGCTTGGCAATCCTGCATCTCTAATCTACCCAACCGTAACCATAACGCTCCATTGACCCATGACCCATTATCCATATATAAACACGTCCCCCATCGACTTACACCAGTTTCAGTGCAGTAGTTCAGCCCTGAAGATGTCCCATACAAATGGGTACGAAACGTCGGCAGATATACTAGTGACGCGGTTCCAGCCCGGAAACCCAGAAGCAGATAGCATGGACCACGACCGCGGAAGTCTACGTACCAAATTATAAAGTCCATGCTTTACATACATCTAGTGACGGAAACGATTAGATACTGTTATCCAGGGATGAATGGCTCGATAGTGCTCAGTGTTCATCAAATCCCCTAAACGTATTTGATATTTGAGATTTCCACAGACAATTTCAGGTTTAATCATTAAAATAAATTTGCAGTGATAGTGAGTGTAGAGACCCATTAAGTATTAAAAAACGTTCATATAAGAACACTTTTCTCTCTCAGCGAACTCGATTTGCCGAAACACCTCCGGAAACATATCTGATATTTCAAATATTTAACTGATCTTATTCTATTTGTTTTTACACGAAACATGCTGCTAAAAAGAGTGTTTCAGGTTTCATAAATTATATATAACTACTTATGTTATTCTATTTAACCACTATCAAGTCAAGCGCTTATTTGTGGTTTGCCCACCATATTTCGCATTTATTTATAACATTCAATTTCTTCATCTAAACCTAGCCGAGATGAACTTACCCCAGTTTGACTTAAATATTTCTAAAAATAGATTGTAAAGGTGTCTAAAAAGAAATTAAGTACATATAAATGAAATACTAGAGCCTAGCAAAAATTTGAACATTTAAGTTCAATGAAGGTTAATTGCAGAGGAAAGGGAATTTATATATTTATTACAATACATCGTATTTTAAATTTTGAAGTTGTATATATTTATGTACAGCTTACTTTTCCAAAATATTAATTTTGAAGTAGCTACTTCAATAGTTAATGTCATGTCAACCAACTGCATCGTCGCGGTGTTTGATTGGATACAATTGGATTTATTTATTTATTTAACTTACTACTGTGGGCAAAAAATAGTAACACTTTTTAATTTAAATTTCGAGCGAAATCCCATTCGTCGAAATATTTTTTTTCTAGATTGGTATGACTGTCAGTGACATCTGTGCCAAATGTCACATCAAAATAATCATTAGTGTTTAGTATACGCTTGTCTTTCTGAAGTACAAAAAGTGCATTCGGCGATTTTTACGATGAGTGAAATTATTCAACAAAGAAGTTCCATTAAATTTTGTGTACGGAATCAAATTTCTGGTGCCGAAACGTTCAGAATGTTGCAAAAGGCTTTCGGTGATAATTGTTTGTCGCGACCAAGTGTTTTTGATTGGTACAAATTATTCAAAGAGGGTCGAGAACGCGTTGATGACGAACCACGTCCAGGACGGCCATCAACATCAACTGATGATCAACACGTCAATAGAATCAAGAAATTGGTTCTTGAGAATCGACGATTAACAGTCAGAGACCTTACTGGCATCGTTGGAATATCGGAAGGATCAGTGAAAACCATTTTGAAAGATCATTTGTTTCTAAGAAAAGTGAAAGCACGATTTGTTCCAAAGTCACTCAATTTTTTCGAAAAACAGCGTCGCGTTGACGTCTGTGAAACAATGCTTTCCGACTATCAAGACAAAAAAAGACAGGCATCATAACTGGAGATGAGACTTGGATCTAAGCTTATGACCCGGAAACAGGCGATCAATCGACCGAATATCGTGTCAAAGGTGAGTCGAAGCCCAAAAAAACACGTCAAAGCAAGTCAAAAATCAAGGTTATGTTGACAGTTTTCTTCGATTATCGAGGTGTGGTGCACTCCGAATTCCTTCCGACCGGCCAAACTGTTAACAAAGAATACTATTTGAGTGTTATGCGTCGTTTGCGCAATGCTATTCTTAAAAAGAGGCCAGAATTATGGGCCGACATCTCTTGGTTTTTGCACCACGATAATGCACCGTCGCATACTGCATTAATTCTTTGTGAGTTTTTCGCCAAATTTTCAACCAATATGGTGCCGCAACCACCGTATTCGCCTGATTTAGCTCGGTGTGACTTCTGGATATTCAGCAAACTCAAACGACCGCTCCGGGGAAACCGTTTTGAGTCAATTGAAGACACTAAACGTGAATCACTACGCGCATTGAAGGCTATTCCTGAAATTGACTTTAACAACTGTTTCGGGAATTGGAAGAAACGTTGGCACAAGTGTATTGGGGCCAGGGGGGGATTACTTTGAGAGGGACGAAATAGATTTGGAAGAATAAATTAAGAATTTAAAAATTATGAACAAAGTCTTACTATTTTTTGCCCACAGTAGTACATTCAGTTCTATTATTTTGTTATTCATTTTTTTTTGTGTTTTTGATTTTTTTTATATGTATTATCAATGTAATTGTAATTTTTGGTTTGTATATCCTATTATTATTATTATTATTATTATTATTATTATTATTGTTATTAATATCACTAACTTGTGAAGCAGCTAGCCACAGAAGACAGTAGCGCAAATGTGAAGAATTTTTGTTCTTTTTTTAGTATAATCAACGTTTTATTAACTTACCCATTTGATATGCTACATTTTGAACAAAAAGTAAGGAATATACACTAAAATAATTAGTTAAAGTTACTGTCGAGAGTAAGTTATTCATATTACAGATAGAGTCTTAATGTTGCTTCTTATCGGTGATTACAGGAAAACAATAAACAATTATTGACCATGATTTAATTATGTCGTTTTATTTCCATTATGAGATAATTTTATGCTTGTTTTTTAAGTAATTATTCAGGGACATATAAAGAAATTACATCATCGTATAGAGTGTTCGCAAAATATAATACAACTGTCTAATATGCAATTCCTAGTAGACTGTGTTTTAAATAAATCTCAAACATTTAATAAAAAAACCCTTACCACTCTACTATTTGTATCCTAGATAAGTGTTTCTATATCTAAGTTATGATATTCGGTAGAAAGTAAAACGTTTTTACTTCCTGCTTCAATAGGAACTACAAATATTTTTCCTTGAGTGTTTTCATGGTTTTCTTCTTGCTCAACCGTTTAAAATTCAATTTCTTCAAAAAATCTTTGTTAAAATAGAAAACCAGTAACTAATCCATTAATAATTTTACCGTGACGCGCTTTCTGAATCAAAAGAACTACAATTAAATATAATTGAAAAAGAACCTACCAAGAGTTGATTTGATTACCCACAGTGGTGCACTGAGAGAGTAGCCTGCCAGCCTGCTCAGATGAAGACGGTCGTGTCGGTTGTTAACTAAATAAACGCGTCACCTTTTTAAATCAATAAGCAACAAGCAATATTTGCACGTCGGGATGATGAACAAGAAGTCTGGCAACCCGTTTTAGGTATTAAGTATCGCAAAAATATAAAGAATAGAATTATAAAAAGATAGAAAAACACACAAATAGGAAAACGTAATATCATTTTACTTAACAAAAGAATTAAATTTCAAGTAATGCGTATAAGACTGTTGAATTGAGAAAAATATCTAATATTACGAATTAGAAAATTAACAAGTCAGTAGTCATAGATTTATCCACTTTCTCTAAAACAATTCAAAACAGAAAGAAGACCCAATTTCGTTACGAAAGAAAAATTTTCAGATGGAGAATTTATATAATTAGATTTAACTTGCTTGATATGTATTTTAGCAAGTTTAAATAAATTTCAAAAAGTAAAATCTAGAAAATTTCACTTGTTTAAAATAGAAAAAAAGTATTTCTTGAATACGTTGTAAATTAATTAGGGAATACAAAAACATAAAATTGGCTTAATTGACGGATACTAAATTTACAAAAAACTGCTGTTATATGCGGCGAGGGCTTTGTTTACAACTATGACTCCACCTAAATATGGTTGAGCTCACAAGATGTAATTTATTGGATTAACAATTTACACTTAGTAAGTATTGGGTTGGCAACTAAGTACTTTCGGTTTTTACTGATCGAGAGCGTTGCTTTATTTTTTGTATAACGTATGTTAGTGCTATACTTTACCGTTTGTTGCGTGATACTAGTCACATTGACGTAACTTCAGAAGCAAGTAGTGCGTGATTTTTATTAAAGCTATTAGTTGTGGGTTAATTTTAAATGGAGTGCAGAAACGAACATTTTCGACATATTTTACTATTTTATTTCCGTAAAGGAAAGAAAGCTGCTGCGGCTCACAAAAAGATATGTGAAGTTTATGGTGCTAATTGCTTAACAGAGCGCACGTGTCAGAATTGGTATAAAAAATTCCGTTCTGGAGATTTTTCCCTCAAAGATGAGCAACGTTCTGGTCGGCCTACTGAAGTTGATGATGACCAAATCAAAGTCATAATTGAAGAGGATCGTCATATAACTGTTCAAGAGGTTGTGAAGATGCTGCATGTGTCACACACAACAATTGAAAAACATTTAAAATGTCTTAGGCTAGTTAAGAAGCTTGATACTTGGGTACCTCACGAATTGAAAGAAATTCATTTAACACAAAGGATCAACTTTTGCAATATGCACCTTAGACGAATGAAACCGACCTTTTCTTAAAAAGAATCATCACTGGTGATGAAAAATGGGTCCTGTACAGTAACATAGTTCGAAAACGATAATGGAGCAAACACGATAAACCAGCTCAAACCACATCGAAAGCTGAATTGCATCCAAAAAAGATCATGCTGTCAATTTGGTTGGATTACGAAGGTGTTGTGTTTTTTGAGCTGCTTTCAAGAAACCAAACGATCAATTCTGATGTTTACTGTCAACAATTAATAAAACTGGATGAAGCAATCAAAGAAAAACGGCCAGAATTGTAAAATCGGAAAGGTGTAGTTTTCCACCAAGATAATGCAAGGCCTCACACATCTTTGGCAACTCGTAGGCAACTATTGGAGCTTGGATGGGAAGTGATGCCACATCCTCCATACAGCCCTGATCTAGCACCATCTGATTACAATTTATTTCGAAGTTTGCAGAATTCTTTGAATGGTAAAACTTTCACAAATGACGATGACCTTCACTCGCACCTGGTTCACTTTTTTGCTGATAAGGACCAGAAATTTTATGAGCGCGGAATCATGCAGCTGAAAGAAAGATGGCAAAAGGTCATTGAGCAAAATGGAAAATATATAATTGATTAAAAACTATTCTTTGTTTAAACAAGTGTTTTATTTTATACTACATTTGTACTTGTTTAATACTCAAACTTCTGGCTTAATTTTTACTTAAAATGTAAAAACAACGAGAATAGAAGAAATTATAAAAATCGTAAAATGTGTTCGAGATGGAGATGGATAAAATACATAAAACACGCTTTAGGAAACCAAACGAAGATACACAAACACCTCAAAACACCCCAAAAAACTACATAATAACGATAGTAGACTTGCGAAAGGGTATTAAACGAGCGAGATTCAAAACTAGTCTATGAACAACTCATAAACAAAACACTAACTAGAAAATACTTCACGTGTGTAGCCTAATTCAGAAGGATGTAAACGCTATGCGTGAACGCACATGAAAGCTACCATCGACACCTAACCCTCAAAACAACAACAACAATAACGATAACATGTGGATTGACAACAAAAATTATTACGTTTAACGATGATGAAAAAGCAATACCTCCATCTTTCATTCAAACATACGAATGTGGGAACGAAAGAAGGGAGCGTGCCATCTTTCTAAAACAGGTAACTAATCCTTGATAGCTCTATCGTAGAGCATCATCTCGGCAAGCGGACGACTGGGGTTCGATTTCTCACCGAATGGATATAATTTTTTTAAATTAATTCTAGTTTAATAATAACGATATAATAAGCAGAAAATTACGAGCTTTTCTCAGGGATGTTCGTTTATATTCACTTAATAAACTCTATTTTTTGAAGAAATTGTATTTTTTCTCGAAATAATTGTTTCGCTAACACTGTCGTTTCTCCAGACTAAAAGGTAAATCTTACAACGGTATATATTCTAGCCAACTAAACTATTTTCAGGGTGGAGGTGATATATAATAACGAGGAAATAAGTGTAATAGTGGAGAATTATCCAAATCTTTGGCCATTTAACAATTTAACCAACTTTTTTACAAAAAATCATAATGCGCGCCGTGCGTTTTGGCTTTCAATGCTACGCACACTGTGCGTTTTGGCTTTCAACGGTACAGATCGAATGTGGAATTCGTTTTTTGTACGGGTATTTTTGCCGTAGTTTCCCAGGTGCGAAACTGTTTAATTATCTGCTGATGATGATAATTTAGTTGTCGAAATGCGAATACAGAACACGAAAATTAATGTAGAAAGGGGTTATATATCAACCTTCAGTGATTAAATTCAATGGGGTGTACTCGCAAGGATTGGTATTTTTCAAAAGTTATACAATAACAAATGTTCGTGTGCTGACATTTTCGACGACCCTAAAAACGATTTTGACATCAAAATTTATCTAACTCTTCTGGCTTAATCCTGAGAGAATAAAATGTGAACTTATGGATCTGAAAAAATATGAAATTTTGAATGTGTAAAATGCATTATTTTTAAAGTGTGATTGGTTTGGCTGTAAAAAGTGTGTGTCTGTATTCTACTGATTCAGAACTGCCGTTTTGCTGACTATGAGGGCTAAATTCAAAACTTTTTATTTCGATGAAAATCCAAATATTTACACTCGCAAAAATTTGTATTTTTCAAAAGTTGTCGTACAACAACATATGTTCGGGTGCTGACATTTTCGACCACCCTAAAAACCATTTTGACATCAAAATTTATCTAACTCTTTTGGCTTAATCCTGAGACAACAAAATGTGAACTTTTGAACGTGTAAAAAAACGTGAAATTTTGAATGTGTAAATGGATTATTTTTAAGGTATTATTTATTTGGTTATAAAAAGTAGTGAGTCTGCATTCTGCTGGTTCAAAACTACCGTTTTACTTTGCATGTTTAAAATTTTAGATTTGCCATTAGGCGTACGTTAAACGAACCATTCAAAAGTTAATAACACCCTGTTTCCTACGCGTTTCAAGGAGTAAATCTATCATCAGGTAAACTTGTGTTATTAACGAATGACTCCTTTGTAGAACTTATCGTAAAATTTCGATAAAGAAAAATAATGAAAAAATAACATCTCCTATTTTCGATGAATAATACGAATGAACGAACGAAAGAACAAGGGCGTCACATCTCGGTAAAATAGGTAACTAAGCTACCATTGCATAAATAGACAAACACTTTAAAACTTTGGCCAGCCACCATTAAATAAACGTTAGCAACTTCTTAATAATATCCTCACGAGAGGTGAATTCCTCGAAACGCGTAGTTAGCAGGGTGTTTTTAACATTTAAATGACTCGTTCAACGTTCACGTTTAACAATAACTAGAAGAAGTTAATTGAATTAATATATAAGTTCTAGATTGATAAGTTAATGTAGGTATTGAAATATGAGAAAGGGTATCGTGGTTATATAATATATATGTATACAAGAACAATACATTAATGAAGATACTACACAAATACGATGAAGTGGGAACGTTGAACGGAACAAATTTTACACTTCGTAATTAATATTGTGCAACTCCCTTCATTATAGTAATATTAACACAGATCATAATTTATCTTTTAGGCAAAGAAACGTAACTGCCAGACTGAATTTTCAAGAAGGTTCTTTCGAAGAGTTTTGCAATATTGGACCTAGTAATTGGCTTGCTATTTTTTTTTACAAAAACTAGGATTTTAGTATTAAAAAATGCTTTTAGAGCTTCCATCACCGGCTTATCTAACGGCTGCAGATCATAGGTATGGGGAGGAAGAATTAATACTTAATATGATTACATTTTCTTCTTTTGGCTAGCTAGCACTTACATGCTTAAACATCTACACTGGAATATAAATAGCGGCATCTGAATCTTGTAATTTGAGGCAAATTGGTTCTACTATTAGGTAAATACGAGGATAGTTTGACAATTAGTGAGAATGACACATAGGTGGCGCTCTAATTGGTGAAACAAATGCACTGTAATTTAGATTGCCTATTTATATGTTTACATTTCGATATTTAGATAAATCGGTTGATTAGTTTATTTTTGACAGCTGATTGAAGAAGAAGCAACACATGGTTTTGTTAAAATGGAAAAAGCAGAATATCGTGCGGTGATTAAATACTTCGTAATTAAGGGTATGAAAGGTACCGAAATAAAAGATGAGTTACGGGAAATATTAGGTGAATCTACTCCATCATCCTCCACAATAAGTAGATGGGTAAATGAATTTAAATATGGTAGAACAAGCTGTGTTGATGCAGCGCGCTCTGGAGCACCCAAAATCGTGACTTCTAAGGAAATGATTATAAAAATCCATAATATTATTACGCAAGATCGACGACTCAAAGTGAGAGAGATAGCAGACATGATAAACATTTCAACAGAATGCGTACACCACGTTTTAACGAAAGAATTGGGCCTTTCCCAACTTTCGGCAAGATAGATGCCGCGATTGCTTACGACTGATCAAAAGTTCACTCGTTTGCGCATTTCCGATGAGTGTTTGGCCTTTTATAAGCGGAATCCGGTTGATTTTTGTGTGTGATTTGTTACTTGCGATGAAACTTGGATACACTACAGTACTCCCGAAACTAAACAATAGTCGAAACAATGGTTAGAACGTGGTTCTGCACCTCCAAAGAAAGCGAAAACCACTTTATCGGCAAACAAGGTGATGGCATCAATTTTTTGGGATTCGAAGGGCATTCTGCTCATTGATTACCTTCAGAAAGGAGCCACAATAAACGGACAATATTATGCAGAACTTCTGCAAAAATTAAATATTGAGATTCGTGCTAAACGGCCAGGAATTGCGAAGAAAAAGATTCTATTTCACCAAGACAATGCTCCCTCGCATATCAGCACAGTTGCGATGTCCAAAATCCACGAGTTGCATTTCCAATTAGTACCGCATGCGCCTTATTCGCCGCATCTAGCCCCTTCCAACTTCCACTTTTTCCAAAATTGAAAACGGCACTAGGTGGAAAGAAATGTTCGTCTAACGACGAGCTTATCATCTTCGTAAATGAGTATTTTGCAAGCCTTCCGGAATCGCATTTTAGAGATGGCATAAGGGCATTGGAGCACCGTTGGTATAAATGTATTGCTCTTTTAGGAGAATATATTGAAAAATAAAAATTAGTTTGTATTTAAAAAATTCGTTTTTCTTTTCCATTCTCACTACTTGTCAAACTACCCTCGTATTTATGTTTAATTCAGATAGTTGACACGGATAAGATTAGAAATATATTCTCTATTAGTTACATCTTCCTCTATTAATTATACATCCTTTTCTCTCATTTCCCGATGTATACATTTTTCGCCCTTCCTCTTCCGTCCCCTTTTCTTCATCTCGTCGAGGCGTTATGAAGGTTTTTACTTCCTAATTAAGTTAAATAACAAAAATTCATCGTAATTACCATGGAAGTTATTTACTCTTGTTAGATGCTCGTCGCAGAAACTGTTTATTTAAAAAGAATTGCGAAAACGTAACCATCTTGTTTCAAGCGGCCTTGGAGAAGTATAGCCAGACGTACTTCAGTATTTCTTTCTAATTAATTTTAAATTGACTGAATTTTTGGCTGTACTTTAATTAAGCAAGTCGCGTTTAACTTGTTTCTTATTACTGGAAAGAACTTTCAATTTACATGCATCGATGCCGGGGTAAATAAGTAAGTAAGAGAAAAGCTAATCTATCTAATGTATCATCGATCGATTAGTAGACGTAATGGAATGAATTTTAGTAAATTCATTCCATTACGATTCAGATTATATGCAAGTTGGATATTTCTTGTTAAAAGCTATGTTAACAAAATTGTTTTTGGGGTTTTGGTAATATTTTTTCATTGAAAGAAGTCAAACAAAATATATTTTGATGTACTATGTGTTTGCTGAATTTGATGGAGCCTGTGGTTGATTAACTTAATGTCTGCTGATGATGACAACTTAGTTGTCGAAATGCGTATGCAGAATTACAAAAGTTGATGTGGAAAGGGGTTTTATATATCAACCTTAGTGATTATGTACTATGGGTATTTAATAAAGTATTGCATGTTTAAACATATCTTTTCAAATCGCGAATTTATTCCTAAACATTCCAGAGGCGTGGAGAGGGGCGAAGAAATAAAAATTCATTACGTGGATATAACATTTCTTCTTCCTCGTGTTCGGCTTTTAGTAAATTTAAATCTAGATAACTTGACGTCGATTGTTTCGCCTTTTGCTACCACACACTGGAACGTATTAATTTATTAGTGTTTTTGTTTCGGATAAATACATATTTGAGTAACGTGTAGCTGCTAAATATTGGTCGACAGATTACGTGAAAATACATTTATTTTCACGCATATTAGTTTCTAACCTTACATTTTGCATAAATTTTCAGTTATAATTCACTTTTTTCTTATTTTATAATTTTATAATAAAGTAATGGTTGAAAATCCTTTACCGCTTTTTACTTCCTATATACATTTTTTTGAAAAAATTTACCTCTAGTGAGAATCCAACTGACGATCTTATGATTACCGGCCATGTATTTTCCCATTCAATCACAGAGAGCAATGATATTCGAGTCTATTAGTACATTGTGAAAACAGATATTAAATAAAACCCATGGCAGGTTTAAATTATACATAATTATGTATTTAAGATTTGTACTTGGTTAGTACTCAAAATTCTTGCTTAATTAATACTTAAAACCTTAAAACAACACCAAGAGAAGAAATTATAAAAAACGTAAAAGGTGTTGAAGATGGAGATAGATATAAAATATAAAATATTAAACATAAGGTTTTGCAATATAGCTTTGTTTATTTAATTTTTTCAAAGTAATTTCGTCTACACTCAATACACTTCTCCATCCACCGAAACCAACCATTAAACCGGTTCTGCCAAGTTTCACTGGGGAGTAAAGCACACTCGTTGTCCCGAGCCAGCAGAAGATGCTCATTACTGGAAAACCGCCTCTCTTTTAGCTTCATTTTTACATGCGGATGAAGTGCAAACTCGCAGGGAGCAAGATTTGGACTGTAGGAAGGGTGCTCGAGAAGTTTCAATCCTGTCGTGGTCAAATATTCGGTGCAGGCTTTGACGCGGTGAGCTGGAGCATTATCGTAATGGAGAACCAGGTGTCCATTCTTGACTTTGGCCGCAGGTTCTTCATAGATCCAATGACTCTAGACAAGCACTGTGACTGTCTTGTGTATGTCCAAGACGACGCGTTCCACAATTCCACTCGATTTGAAAAACACAGCTATCATTTTCTTCTTTGCACAACCGGGATTTTCTGACAACAATGGGTGTGTCCTCATCATTAAAGACCCAAACTTTGTTTTGAGCTTTGGTTTGCACATCGTAGTAGTACAGCCACGTCTCATCACCTGTCACGATGTTGTTTACATGCCGAGATTGTCCCTTATTAAACTTTTTTATCATCTCCCGGCACCAAGTCACATCATGTTATCTGCTCTTCATTCAGTCGATGCGGCACCCAGAGAGAACAAAGTTTCTTCACGTGCAAATGATCATGCAGAATCGAACGGATTGTTGTTAGGTCACTCGTCTGTCCTCGCCAAGCATTTTCCTCACAGTAGTAACGTTTTTTTTCCCGGACTCTCAGCGTTCTCCACAGTCAAATTTCCCCTTTGGAATTCTCTATACCACCTGAATATCGTTGTGCGATGTGGATAAACATCGCCTAGTGCAAAAGTCATTTCTTCGAAGCACTGGTCTATATTTAAACCACGCACTCTCACTGCTAATGAATAACTGAGCCCATGCACGTATGAACATGTCTCAACATGTAGCAGCAAGCAGCTTCCTACGATTCATTGTTGCGTCATATTGCAAAACTTTCCTAGTACCGTTTGTATATGTAGATGTAGAAGATGGGGAAATTAGAAATTCGTGTTTAATTTCGATTGGTCTTTGTGTTTTATTACCAATATTATGCATATAAATTATATGCTTCAAGTTGAACTATGCACACCATTTTTTCTGCTACTTCAGTTTAATAGCAAGCGGCGAGTATAGATTTGTCATTATTTATTTTAACTTTTCAAACACTTCTCGATGTACTCTTTCATCCACTAACTTTGTAAACGAGTCGACGTCATGTTCACAAAATTATTTTTTTAAATTATTTTTCCACCTTTCAATAAAACCTCCTGTTTGGGTAGGGCTTAATTTTTTTCTGAATTTCATGTACTTAAATGTTATTTAGAGACCACGTTTACCAAATATATTCACCAAACTCTGACTTTTTCTCTTTTCTATTTTAACCCTAAACAAGCAACCAATCTGAAAACTTTTAATGATCTCCTTTCGTCGTCGAAACTCGGGCAAACTTTCCGGTTCGGCGCACCCGGTGATTTTCATTACTTAAAATTCCTCGACGGCAATAATGATTATAAATATATTAGAAAGAGTAGGGAAAAAAATAATGCATGCACAGCATAATACGTTTTTAGAGGAACTTGATGTGTGTATTGTGGGTGGGAGCGCATTTCAGAAAGAAGGAAAAATTCAATACGAACTTTTGGGGAAGTCCCGAAACTCTTACGAAGTGTATTAAATATTAAAGTTTTGTTTTAAGTCGCTTTTGATGTAACAAACTTTAAATATTCATAAGTAACGAAAGTCAAGGAAATTTAATAATAAATTTTAATCCAATATAAAAGCTTTATTTCTTTTAAATTTAACATAGCAACCCCTAGGAAAATATATTTAAATACGTACATACGATGAAGATCCATATAGAATATCAAATCTACAGGAATCTTCTGCTCGTCATACGTACAAGTAGTATTAACCAAAACAGTTGCTTTAATTATACAGGGTGTTCTAAAACAATGTTTCGAGATTTTAAGAACATGTAGTATCAGGTTATTACAAACGTAATGTCCGTTTTTTCCTTCAGTCTGAACTGAATCGCAGCTGTGTGAAGACGTGTATGTTTTTGGTGAAAATTATTATTGTATTTGTAGAAAAAGGTATTTATGGAAATGGAAATGCTGTCGGCAAGAGATATTCGGGCAATTTATCTCTTTCAATTTAAAAAGGGATTAAATGCAGTTGCAGCAACGCGAGAAATTAATCAGACGTTCGGTGAAACCACGTGTAATGAACGCACATTACGGCGATGGGAAATTTTGATTTGGAAAATGAGCCTCGCGGATATGCGCGTAGTACCGTTAATGACGACGAGCTACGTGTAGAAGTTGAAAGTAATCCGTCGACAACAATGCCTAGCCTTGCAGAAACATTTCAAGTGTCCATTGCCAGCATTAGCCGTCACCTTTCTTCGATTGGCAAAGTGAAGGAACTCGATGGATGGGTGCCGCACCAATTAACGGAAGCCAATAAGCTCCGTCGATTAGAGGTGGCTACCTCTTTGGCTAATCGACAGAAAGTTGAACCGTTTCTTCATCGAGTGGTAACGTGTGACGAAAAGTGGATACTTTATGATAATCGGAGGTCAGGACAATGGTTAGATCGAGGTGAAGCTCCAAGACAGCATGCACGAGCATCACTTCAGCCGCGAAAGATTATGGTGACTGTATGGTGGACCAGTAAGGGTATTATTCACTATTCATTTTTGCAACCTGGTGAAACCATCACGGCAGCGTCCTATTGTGCCGAACTGGAAACTATGCATGGAAAATTGAGCCGCTTGCAGTCCTCACTAGTCAATAGACGTGGACCCATACTTCTTCATGATAATGCAAGACCTCATGTTGCACGACAGACAATCCAAAAACATTCGGAATTTGGTTACGAAATTCTCCCTCACCCACCTTATTCACCTGACCTTTCGCCAACTGATTTTCATTTTTTCCGAAGTTTAGACAATCACTTAAAAAATAGGGACTTCCCTGACCGGGAGTCTGTAATAGCAGTGTTTGAGCAATATGTGAGCCGTCAAAACCTAGATTCCTTTTCAAAGGGAATTTTTCAGCTTCAGGCCGTTGGCAACAAACTATTGATGTAAATGAAGATTATTTTGCAGAATAAATATTTATATTTTTTAAATTTAGACTTTTTTTATTCCTTACAAAATTGGACATTTCATATGTAACAACCTGATATGTTCGAAAATAAGGTAAAAAGAAAAAAGAAAATGTTCATCGTCCTTCTACTATGACACAGGATCTACAACTTCTTTCAACGGAAACGCACACTCTTTCAAAAAAGTCAGGATCTTTCTTGTTGACGTGTGTGAAAGATCATATACTGATGTTTCGTACACTAAACTTTTTAAATAACTTCAGATACTGAAATTCAATAGAATTAAATCCAGAGACCTCGGTGGCCATTCAATGGAACCCCGTCGTCCTATCAATCTTCTAGGAAATTCATAGCTTCCCTTAAAATCTTTAAACGTTGTTTTAAAACACTCTGTATATAATTAAAGAAATCATATTTTGTGTAATATTTACCAATGGGTTGTACATACTTTGAAGGAAGCCTCTAGATAATCTGATAGCTTATGACCGAATGTTCTTCACTAAAAAGAGATCTTTTTTTCGCTGTTCTTGTTTCATCTTCACTTTTATCTGCTTTTAATTTGTTAGGTTAGAATTTTCCTGAGGATAATTTTGACATTTTTGTCTAAAACAAACATTGTATTCTAGCATGATCAATCTCTTTTTCTATTCAATAAATATGTAGCTTCTTTTTAACACTCTCACATGATCGTTTTTCGCCAATTTTCTAAATCTTCTTGCAGATCAATTTTGTATATTACGAAAGAGAACTAGAAAAGCCTTATGCCTAGCAATGAAACACGATGTACGATTTCTTGTTACCTTTACTTTTCAACTAACTTTAACGGACTTGTGCCACTTGTCCTGCAATGACTTTATTCCACAAATAAATGATTTCTGTTGGTCTCCAAATAGGCATCAACTTCCTCTTTCAATTGACAATTGTATGTAAAATTAGTTCCTCAGAGATACTTTTCCAACGTTCTAATTTAGAAAAATTTCTACGGAATTAAGTCCAGACTATATGATTGGTAATCCAAATCAAAGAAGTTATATTCGTGGAAGATATGTTAGAGTTTGATTATTTTGTAAACTCATGCATTATTCTCAGAACTTCTTTGAGATGCAAACTTACAGATTTTGGTAAATAATTGTACGTAATCTTGTTGACGTATTGCCGTAAGTAACGGTAGCTGTAGCTGTTATTTTAATCCTCTGTGATCAAATTTCGACAAAAATAACTTCTACTTGGTCTCAGGCAATGACCATGAGCTCCCTAATAGGGGACAATATCTATTGTATAGATACTAATTTAGTTTCTGAATTCCGGACGTATCAAAATCTCACCTGTCACTATCACAGAGAAAAAAAAAGAACGTTCGCGTCCAAAGAATGCTAAATTGTATAGTGTATGTGGATTATAGGTCTGTCATTATTCATTTTAACTTTTGAAACACTTCTCATTATACTCCTTTATCTACTAACTTTGTAAACGAGTCGCCATCATGTTCGCAAAATTATTTTTTTAATTATTTTTTTCCCTTTTTCCTTTTCAATAAAAATAACTTCTACTTGGTCTCTGGATTCCGGATGTACTTAAAGCTCGCCTGTCACTATCTTAGAGATAAAATAGCGTTCGCGTCCAAAAAATGCCAAGAAATTTATTGTCTAAGTAGTTTTTGTTAGGGAGTCGACAATCATAAAACTCTTTTGGAGGAAGAGAACACTTATTGTATGGATATTAATTTAGTTTCTGGATTCCAGATGTACCTAAATCTCGCCTGTCACTATCTTAGAGATAAAATAGCGTTCGCGTCCAAAAAATGCCAAGAAATTTATTGTCTAAGTAGTTTTTGTTAGGGAGTCGACAATCAAAACTCTTTTGGAGGAAGAGAACACTTATTGTATGGATATTAATTTAGTGTCTGGATTCTGGATGTACCTAAATTTCGCCTGTCACTATCTTAGAGATAAAATAGCGTTCGTGTCCAAAAAATGCCAAGAAATTTATTGTCTAAGCAGTTTTTGTTAGGGAGTCAACAATCATAGACCTCACCTTGCCAAAACTGTACTCATGCCTAACTTGGTTTAAATATATCTGGCGCTTTAACAGTTCAAACGATAATCGAGAACTGCTTCAACTTTTATGCAAATTCTTTTTATGACCTATAGCTTAGTAGAAAAAAGTAAAGTTATGAATACCAATTTTATAAGTTACCTTTAAGAACTTCGATTGCTTTTTGCTTCTTTGATATTGTGAGTACTCGTATATATGAGGTTGGTCTCAGAAGTACCCGACCCAACAAAGAAAACACAAAAATTTAGGAAGAAATACATTTATTTTTCTCAATCTCCTTTCAGCTCTATACACTTTTCCCAGCGATGTTCAATAAGTTCAATACCCTTTTTATAATAATAACTCTTGTTCCTCAAAATAGCCTAAAAACTGCCATCTCTTCTTCATCGTTGGAAAATCTTTGACCACTAAGCTCGTACAATAAATAGATTGTCTAAAAATAAGTAATAATCTATGCTTCCATATTTTTCAATAGACTAGCGTTACGTTAACTATCTATTAGGACTCATATAGACCAATGGTTATTACGTCTTGGTTCATGGTGTGATTTAAAATCTTTGACTGTCGACATTCCTCTTAAACGACAAGAGACCTTTAAAGAGAGCGGGCTTCCAATTAGATCCTGAGACCGCGATGTGATAGTTCACAACTTGTCACTGAGTTATCGGTCAGATTATTCAACTAAGCAAAGCAATAATGTGAAACATTGTATTGACATCGTCCGTGAAATATTACAAAGTTTAATCATGTAGGAACGAAACGAAATATAATTCAAAATCGACAAAAAATAAACAACGACTTTGATACATTTTTAAAGAACTCGCTATATCCTCCAGAAAGAGTATTGTTGACACGATCAGACCTATACGCGCGCATTAAAAATTTAATGTCGATATTTCCCGGGTTGCATAAATTTAAATAAACCGAAAGTTATTTTCTGTATGCACTATATAAGGCTTTCTTGCTTTCATACAGCACGAATCAACAGAGCTGTAAAACTTGTTTGTAAACAAGGTATGGATTTTGCAATCTAGTTACATCAACAAGATGAAAATACACAACGTGCTGTTGATATGCAATTATGACTTAACGTATAGGAAAACAGACGCTTGAAGTACGTGAACTCCAACATAACTGTTATTGTTACTTATTTTGCTGAAGCAAGCAAGTATGAGAGTTCAGTATTTTGTTTGTCTAATCTTGGGAATATTTCTACCATAAGTTTTAAATTATATATTATTTGCAGGTTATTTTGAGTGAGTTTAATAAATTCGTTTTTGAAAAGTTCTTTGTAATCAAGGCATTTTACGTTTCTTTATACACTAAGTCTACATATTTTATATACAGTCATGTTCATGAAAATAGCAGTGATCTTAAAATTGTTGAAATGTCAATTTATACGTTAAGTAAAAGAAATTCGAGTTTAGTCTTTATTTCAGCATGTTACATAACTACGAGGGAGCGTTTTTATATTCGCGGAATGAGCGGGTTGTAGAGGGGTGAGTAAGCGCATTGGGGGCGTGGCCTGTGCAGCGACTCATGATTAGTATAAATACGAAGTTTCATTGTTTTTAGACAGTTAGTCTTTGAGCTATCGTCAACCAAGTAACATAATCAGGAGTGAAAAGTGAAATATGGAAAAAATCGAATATCGTGCCGTTATAAAGTTCCTTACCAGGCAAGGAAAATCAGTCGCGACCATAATGAATGAGATGTCATTGGTTTACGCGACTCTAAAAAACCATGGTGTACAAGTGGCATAGTTTATTTAAACAAGGAAGGGAATCCCTTGAAGACGACCCGAGGCCGGGCAGGAGCATTGAGGTGACCACGCCAGCACTTATCCAAAAAGTTGAACAAATTGTACTCGAAGATGCTCGACTAAAGAAGAAACAACTCGCAGAAATGGTTGGAGTATCCGATACAACAATTTTTAAAATCCTACACGATCATCTCGGCATGTCTAAGGTCAGCGCAAGATGGGTGCCGAGAATGCTCAAACCTCTGTAATGAAGACAAGAATGCTGTATTGAGTGGAATTGTTACTGGAGACGAAACTTGGGTTCATCATTATGAACTTGAGTCCAAACAAGACTCCATGCAGTGGCATAAAAAGGGCACAGCACCTCCCAAGAAATTTAAAGTGTCACAATCACCTGGGAAACTCATGGCAACGGTATTTTGGGACTCGGAAGGAATATTGTTGATTGATTATAAAGATAAAGGTGTTTCTATAACCGGAGAATATTACGCTTCAATATCAGAGCGACTAAAAGAAGCCATTGAAGAGAAAAGACGGGGAAAATTGACAAAAGGTGTTCTGCTTTTCCACGACAACGCGCCCGTCAACAAGAGCCGCGTTGCGTTAGCTGCCCTGCGTAAGGTGGGCTTCGAAATTGTGAATCACCCACCCTACAGCCTAGACCTGGCCCCGAGTGATTATTACCTGTTTCCGAAAATGAAAAAAGAGCTGCGAGGTAAAAAATTTACTGCCGATGATGAAGTCAAGGAGGCAGTTTCGGCGTATTTTGCAGATAAAGAGAAATCATTTTTTTATGAGGGTATAAATAAATTAATTGAAAGATGTGAAAAATGTATCCGTCTTGCAGGTGAATATATTGAAAAAGAAAAATAATTTGGTTTTTTTATTTCCACTCCTTGTCCCCCATTCCGCGAATATAAAAACGCTCCCTCGTATAACAATAAATAAATAGGATCCTTAATACCAAAGGGAAAATAAAACTATTTATGTTCAGGGACAAACAAAATAATCGTGCATTAAAATAGCAGCCATGCCAAAATGCTAACTAAATATCATTTTTGCTTAGTTAATTGGATCGAAACATTTAATATTTTCTTGCTTGACCTTATTGTTTATCACCTCTTGACACCTGTGGAGTAACGTGTTCACCAGTTGCCTACGTGTCTGCTGAAATTGATTGCCATTCGGCTTGGCATATTCTCCACAGATCGTCAATATTTTGCGGCTTAGCAGCAGATACAGTTTATTTCGACTTCACCCGTAAATTTTCAATGGGGTTTACGTCTGGCGATTGTGCCAGACAACCTTAAATGTGAACGCTATTATCTCGAAACCATGTTTTCGCTTTACGAGAAACATGCTACGGATCTTTATCCTGCATATACAACCATCTCAGTGGCTTTTCTTCCTCTGCATATGGTAGAAGCAGTTTGTAATATGTTCACATAGACATTAGCATTCATTATGTCTTCTATCTTGTGTAAAGGCCCTACGCCATACCACGAAAGACGACCCCCAAAGCATGATGCTTGAGTCTCTGAATTTTACTGTCCTTTTGGTGTACTGGAGTTTAAACACTGTCAATTGTGGTCTTCGTACATGTTGTTGGTATGCACCGGAGTTAAATAAAACTAGTTTCGATTCATCGGACCACCGTACATTACGCTTTTTTTCGTCCCATTGCACGTGTTCGTGAGCAAACGACAATCTACTTTGTATGTACACTTTATTTAATAATGGTAGCTTCCTAGGCCTTCTTGCACGCAACTTTCCTTGAATCAATCTTCTTCTAATAGTAGAAGTGTTTATAGAAAGGTGTAACTCACTTTTAATTACACTTGAATTTATGAACGGTGTCTCCTTTGCACAAGTTATATTGTTTCTGTCTTCTCTAGGACTAGTTTTCCTTTTTCCACTAAAATTTTTTTTCACTTTTCTCCAGTTGTTAGCGTTTGCAATCATTATCGCAGAACAAGAGATTGTATAAACTTGTAGCTTTTGCCTCTATTAAGTAGATCGAGTATAGTTGCTCTTGTTTCCGATGAACAATGTTTTGCTCGGCCCATATTACAACAGAAATGGATAAAAAATTGTTGAATTATTCTGCAGCAGACAGAACCTTATACGTCTGCGTTTAGTGCCGCCAGCTATGGTACTGCTATTTTAACGCACAGGCAAATAACAATGAATGACTATAAAGCTCAGTAATTCCCCCTCATATTCGGTACTTTACCGGAAGCCATATATGTCCAGCGATTTTAAATAATTTCTATACAACTACATCAGAATTGTCCGTTGTAAATGTTATTAATAAATATTTATTTAGGACTGCTAATCACATGAGTATATATATATATATATATATATATATATATATATACGAGGGTAGTTTGACAAGTAGTGAGAATGGAAAAGAAAAACGAATTTTTTCAATACAAAATAATATTTATTTTTCAATATATTCTCCTAAAAGAGCAATACATTTATTCCAACGGTGCACCAATGCCCTTATGCCATCTCTAAAATGCGATTCCGGAAGGCTTGCAAAATACTCATTTACGAAGATGATAAGCTCGTCGTTAGACGAAAATTTCTTTTCACCTATTGCCGTTTTCAATTTCGGAAAAAGGTGGAAATCGGAAAGGGCTAGATCCGGCGAATAAGGCGCATGCGGTACTAATTGGAAATGCAATTCGTGGATTTTGGACGGAAACGGAAACTTTTTCTTTCCCATTCGTGGCCGTTTAGAACGAATCTCAATATTCAATTTTTGTAGAAGTTCTGCATAATATTGTCCGTTTATTGTGGCACCTATCTGAAGACAATCAATGAGCAAAATGCCCTTTGAATCCCAAAAAATTGATGCCACCGCCTTGTTTGCCGATAAAGTGATTCTTGCTTTCTTTGGAGGTGCAGAACCACGTTCTAACCATTGTTTCGACTGTTCTTTAGTTTCGAGTGTACTGTAGTTTATCCAAGTATCATCGCAAGTAACAAATCGCCTACAAAAATCAACCGGATTCCGTTTATAAAGGTCTAAACACTCATTGGAAATGCGTGAAACGAGTGAACTTTTGATCAGTCGTAAGCAATCGCGGCACCCATTTTGCAGAAAGCTTGGAAAGGCCCAATTCTTTCGTTAAAATGTGGTGTACGCGTTCTGTTGAAATATTGACCATGTTTGCTATCTCTCTCACTTTGAGTCGTCGATCTTGCGTAATAATATTATGGATTTTTATAATCATTTCCTTAGAAGTCACGATTTTGGGTGCTCCAGTGCTTCATCAACACAGCTTGTTCTACCACGTTTAAATTCATTTACCCATCTACTTATTGTGGCGGATGATGGAGCAGATTCACCTAATGTTTCCCGTAACACATCTTTTATTTCGGTAGCTTTCATACATTTAATTACGTATTTAATCACCGCACGATACTCTGCTTTTTCCATTTTAACAAAACGACGTGTTGCTTCTTTTTCAATCAGCTGTCAAAAATAAACTAATCAACCGATTTATCTAAATATCGGAATGTAAACATATAAGTAGTCAACCTAAATTACAGTGCATATGTTTTACCAATTAGTGGGCCACCTATTTGTCATTCTCAATACTTGTCAAACTATCCTTAAAGAAATTTGTTCCCCTTATTCATAATCCCCAACATAAATTTCTAGACCCTCCTCCCAAAGTTTAGAAATCGCCACCTCCGCCCTCGAAGGAGGTGGTTGTCAAGGGTCCTTTCGAAATTTTTATTGAAATTTTTAATTAATTATATGTTCCCTCTATGAAAACTATTTGCAATAAAGGACATTAATCAAATACCGAAGATGTTAAGTTAGTTACAGGAATGCATAACTTAAAAATTGTATTCTAGTAAGGTCTTTTTAGTATTTTAAAACTTTTTATTTTAAATATTTTACTACGTCCTTTCGGAATAAATGTCTATTAATTTATTATCAAATAATTCACAAAGCCGAACCGGCTTTAATACAAAATCGGAATTAGCACCGACGAATCTGTTTTAATTTCGAATTTAATGATCTCAAAGCCATCCGTTCACAATTTAACGCGTCCGCCATGTCTATATTGCGTCCCCACCGTTCCCCTGCTCCTGGTCCCAATCCACTCGCCAAACTCGACAGGCTATCGAAGGAGAAACAGTAGGATTTCCGACGATAGAATTATCTTCGGAGTACCAGCAGGCGTCGGGGAGATACGAACTCCCCAGAGGGATTGAAATTTAGTAGGGTTAGCCGCAAAGACTGGACAGAGTGCAGGTTAGGGCCAATGGAATCATCAATAATTCAAATAGGCAAGACTGATTGATGCGGAGTCATGGTCAAGTTTATTTTTTCGCTTTCTCGTCTGCGGAAGTGTAATAAAAATAAATTACCGACATCTCCGCTATTATAATAAGCCTTTATGTCTCCTGATATTTGAGATTATCTTTATCTTTATCTTTAAGTGTAAATGTAGAACGTACGAAATGATCGAAGGTATATTTTTGGTCTAATTTTCAAGTAAATGACACGAGGAGAATTAACAATGAAACAAACGACTTACGATTTGCTTATTGCTTAAAAATATATTTATTTTTTGAACATAAAACTTGTATGTGTATTTACTTTGAAATAAAATATATTACAATTGTATTTAGCTTTAGAAGTATAAGGTTTTCCAATAGGGATGATATGATTTTGAAGTGACATTTCGGCCATTTGTAATATGTCATGATCTGTCATTTGTTTTTCATTGTATTCAGTAGTGTTTACAATTTCATCATGGAGAGATATACGCAAGAACAACGTTTACAAATTATTCAGTTTTATTATCAAAATAATCGTTCTCCAATTGCAACTTTAAGTGCGCTTTTGCCATTTTATGGTCGTAATAATAGTCCAAGTGTGCTCGCTATTCGTCGAATTGTTAAAAATTTTGAGGTTACATTTTCTTTACATAATTTTTAAGTGCCAATAAGACAAAGAACTGCTCTAAGTAATGCAAATATTGCTGCCGTTCAGTCAAGTGTTACTGAAGACCGTAATTTGTCGATTCCAAGACGTTCTCAACAATTGCGACTGTCTCAAACCACAACCTGGCGGATTTTGAGAAAGGATTTGGGTTTGTATCCCTATAAAATTGTTCTCACACAAGAACTGAAACCATTGGACCACCGTAAACGTCGTGAATTTGCTGATTTTGCCTTGGAACAACTTGAAAACCATAACGATTTTTTAAGAAAATCATCTTCTCTGATGAGGCTCACTTTCATCTGGATAGTGTGGTAAACAAACAAAACTGTCGATTCTGGTGCGAAGAAAATCCACAATTATTTATGAAAAATCATTACATTCACCTAAATTGATAATGTAAAAAATAACAAGAAAAACATTAATGACACTGTAGGAGATGTTCAAGGTGTTTGCCGCAAACGTCTTGACAACATCCTAATCTTAAATAAAATTTTTTTCTAACGTTGCTCAACATCTCAGGTGTGACCGATCTAATCGCAACTATTATTCGTCTTCTTAAGTCAGATAAGTCGAGGGGTTTAGTTTTGTATACTATACTCTTGACATATCCCCATAAGAAGAAGTCTAATGGCGTTAGATCAGGGGATCGTGCTGGCCATAACATCGATCCTCGCCTACCTATCCACCGATTCGGAAATATTTGGTTGAGGTACTGCCGGACATTGATTTGGTAATGGGGTGGAGCTCCATCTTGCTGAAACCACATCGTATTTGTGGGAACTTGTGGGTTTGCTAGATCAGGACATAATTTTGTCAAAGCTGGCACGAGATTATTTTGAAGCAATGCTAAATAACTGTCGCCATTCAAATTTCCATCAATGAAAAAAGGACCTACGATATGATCTCCAACAATTCCTGCCCAAACATTAACCTTCTCAGGGTATTGCGTATGTTCTTCCCTCATCCAGTGAGGATTTTCCCTGGACCAATAGCGGCAATTGTGACGATTAGCATGACCGTGAAGCGTATAGGTACACTCATCAGAAAATAAAATATGTTCTAATTGGATCACATTGTTATCTAACATTGTCATCACTTGTTCACAAAAATACGTTCTCCTATCAAAGTTGTCTTCCATGAGCTCCTGAGTGGGTATAATTTTATAGGGATGCATTTTATTTTCTTTTAATGTGCGAGTAATCGATGAATGGCAAACATCGAACATTGACGCTGCTTGTCTACTGGAAGTATGTGGGTTTTCTTCAAACTCAAGCACAATATCCAGTTTGGTATCATTACTTACTGCATTCGCAGCTGCTTTTTTTATTTGCATCACATGTCCAAACTCGCGAAACTGCTTTTCTGTTTTACTAATTGTTCCTTGGGATATAGGCGGCAAATTTGGAAATTTCTCATGAAATAAGTGAGCAACTTCCATTTGTGTGAGTGTGTTATCTCCATAACCAATCATCTGCAGAATTGTTATTTTGTGCATTTCTGTTAAATGAACCATTTTGCTGAAATGTAGGTAACGAAATTCAAACAATTATGACACTGACAACACTATGACACTGACTACACTTTGCTAAGGCAAGGTATTTTCAAACCAAGTACAAGTACAATTAAAGATTTTCACTTAATAGTTCGATAAACAAACTATTATGTGAAAATCTTATTTTAATTGTAAACAAAATTATTAATCTGAAAACATTTAATATTTCCGAAACAGTCGAAGATAGGTATAGGACATTGTACATGAAATATGTCTGGAATTTTCTAAGGAATCCAGAAATTTAATATTTGACAGGGTGTTGCATTTAAAATAAGAAAGTTGGTATTGACCACTTTCACATGACACACCCTGTATATAAACTTTTTATTTAAAAAAATACGCAACTAAAAACCCCAATCGAAGTGTCTGAGCGTTTTTCCGAACACCCTTCCATTTAATTATTATCGAATTTATTCCATTCGGCTGATACACACTGTATAGTAGTGTTAAAAGATGAAAGAAATTTAAATAATAAAGGCGGGGTAAATCATTAAAATATATTTATTTAAGTCATATAATTAAAGCCGAATAAATTAATTAATGTATGCACATAAGGATGTGTATATAAAGATAATAAATGGATAAATAAGGTGTAAGTTCATTCAAGAGTCCATGTGCAAAAGTCATTGTTACGCCTACTTTGGAGTTTGAACCGAACACGATGCCTTATAGACGGCCTCATTGCTTGTTTAAATAACCACTGAGCTACGTAAGCTAATGCATGCATTTTAAATAAAGCAAGTATATATTATCATTTATTAATTTTAAATAAATATAAAAATAGACACCCTAAATTTATAGTAAAATGGCACAAGTTAACATGGGTGTTGCTTTAAAGACACGCTTGACTGCGTGTGATTGGTTTCGGTAGGTCGACACCTCCTTTAAATGCAGGGACATTTAGGTAAGTGCACTACTAGATACACCTTAGACGTTCTTCAATATTAGTAAGCGACACACCAGCTCCAGAAGATGAGAGGTGCAATTTCGTTGAAACATCGAGGAAACGAATATAATACATACAGATTACAACAAAGAAAACAAAGAATAATATTCCACAAGAATTTTTGATGTCCTGATTTAATTAATGCCGATGAGATGTCAAACCTTTATTGTCGTTCGTGGAGATTATACACATCATTAACAACAGAGTTTTCGTCATTTCATCAATAAAATTCCTTAAGAAGTCTCATAATTGTGTATTCATGTAATGATATTTATTCACTCTAGTGCCTTAATAGCTTTATAATGTGCACAAACAAGTTCAAACGTGTCGATGCGTTCGGTTTCTCACTTAAAAATGTAGTTAAATATAAAAATATCTGCGAGGTGCTACATTTATTTATTTATTTATTTATACTACTAACATTTTTCCAAATATCCCCTAATTATTTTGAGTAGTGTATGTCTTAGGAAGCACATTGATTGTTAAATGCAATGATAGTGATAAGAATATGTTGTACACAAACATAACACCAGGAGCCCAGCTCATGACCTCTTGTTAGCAATCGTTAACAGGATACAATTAACAGCGTTGTTTTAATGCATAAAAGTTTACACTTATTTATCAAACTTTAAAAACATTTCACCTTAGAGAATTTAAAAATTAACTAAAAATCTATTTGGGGTGTAAAATTCTACGCAACACTGATGGCTTCTTGAATACATACATATATCTTTACTATGCTTGTATTTTATAATTTTGTGGTATAGATTTTATACCAGCACTTTAAGAGTATACGAGGGTGGTCCCAGAAGTATCCGACCCAACTAGCAAAGACAAATATTTTGGAAAGAAAAATATTTATTTTCAACATAACCTCCTTTCAGCTCTATACACTTTTCCCAGCGATGTTCAATAAGTTCGATACCCTTTTTATAATAAGAATTGTCTTGCTCCTCAAAGTAGCCATTAACTGCCGACATTACTTCTTCATAGTTGGAATATTTTTGACCACTTAGCTATTTTTTCAAGTTTGGGAACAGAAAATAATCCGAGGGGGCTAAATTTGGCGAAGAGAGTGCATGAGGTAGCAATTCAAACTTCAATTCATTGATCTGGCCATTGCAATAACGGATTTGTGAGCTGGTGCATTGTCTTGATGAAACAACATTTTCTTCTTAGCCAAATGCGGCCGTTTTTGCTTGATTTCTTCGTTCAAACTTTGCAATAAGTTCGCATAATTCGCCGTTGATAGTTTTTCCTTTTTCAAGACAGTTAATGAAAATTATTCCACGCGCATTCCAAAAACCACTGCCATAACCATTCCTACAATGATGCGGTCTTCGCCTTCTTTGGAGCTGGTCTCCCTTCCTTTTGAGTCCATTGTTTTGATTATTCTTTTGTCTCAAGTGTGAAGTGATGGACCCATGTTTCATCCATGGTTATGAAACGGCGCAAAAATTCTGCTTTGTTGCTGTGAAACTTCGCTAAACACTCAATTGAAATATCTTCACGACACTGTTTTTGCTCGGATGTGATCAAACGCGGCATCCATCTCGCAGACAGCTTTCTCATGCCCAAATTTTCAAATAATATGCGATGTACCGCACTTTTTGAAACGCCTGTTATGTCTGCTAGTTCGCGCACTTTCAGTCGACGATCATCTAGTACCGCTTTGTGAATTTTCTTTACCATTTCTGCTGTCGTCACCTCATTTGGTCGACCACTGCGATGCTCATATTGGTAGCTCGTAGGGCCTCGTTTAAACTCTGCTACCCAATATTTCACTGTTGTAAACAAATGAGCAGACTCACCCAGAGTAGAATCCAGTTCAGCTTTTATATCGGTTGAGCTGAGGCCTTTCAAATAAAAGTATTGTATCACGTAACGATGACCAATTTTTCTGCATTTTTACAAATTCACTGAAAACGTTCACTATGGGTGGTTGCCAAACAAATACTAAACAACGTGGCGTCTTCAAACTTGAAACATATGCTTTATAGATTGTGTACTTTCTAAGACAGTGATATTTTTAAACAACTACCGCCATGTCTATGGCAGACAGGGTACTTACGGGACCACCCTCGTACAATGTACTTAACATTTTTATTTATGGACTCATCCAGCACGTATGGAAATATGTGTATTATTATTATTATTACTGTACACTCAAAACCTAATAGATTTTCTTGTAACGACAAATTTTTCCTGAAGGGGCGGTATATACAGAAACTTACAAAGTGCAGTTTTTTCTTTTGAAAGTTGTCAGTTTTGATGTTGATACAAGTACGGAAGATGTGACTTATTAATTCATTTAAATTAGCTCACAGTAGCTTCTTTGACGACCATACCTTGATCTATTTTGTTCGCTAATGCAAAAGTAAAATTTAAATAACATTTATGCAAAAAGTACAAAATCATAAAAGCAGAACGCCGAGAAGGGACCGCAAGATACGACAAAATGTCACAACCACGTCATCCTGATTTTGATGTAGGTCCTTTTCCATATGACCGAGCACGGCCACCATTTGGATACGTATTTAGTCTCGTCGTAAATTTTCGGATACACGAAGTTTTTAATAAACCTTTTCTATTCGCGCCACTCCCAATTCATTTTTAGATTTAAAATTTATATGAAGGTTTTCGGCATGGTATGTAAATATGTCGAGGTTTTTGTGCGTGGGCTACGGAAGAAATTACGAGGAAACCACACAATGAAATGAAAAAGTGGCGAAGGGAGAAGGACGGGTACGAACACGCTCCCTATATCCTTGTCGCGTTGGTAAGAATAAATTATTAAATTCTTTTGTGGATAGGTGTGTGGTGAAGATGGAGTATTCGAAATATTTCCTGCGGAAAAAATGGGGGATAATTCAATGTGACTTTGTACGTTCTCTATTCTATGGAATTTAACGATTTTTTTTCTTTACGTAAGGCACGTGCGATGTCCATATACACTATACTTTTCATAGAAGCAATATGTGCAACCAAAAGATGTGGATTGAAAGTGCGAGTTCTTTAAATTTTTCGACCTTCGACAACTTTCCATTGCTTTCATCGGAGTCGTAACAGGTTTTCCAATAAGAGTGATATGATTTCTTTAAAAAAAAACACACACTTATTGTTAAGAAAATTCAAAAGTTTTTTATTTAATGTGAAGTACAATCGATACAATTAAGTTCTAAATAAAACGTCATTCAAATGGCCTCCACGACTTCTTCTGCAGGAACGAATTCGATGAACCCAATTTTCGAGCACATTTTCCACTAAATCTAGTCGTATGTCATGAATGGCACGGTCAATCATGACTTGTAAAGCTTGAAGAGAGTCTGGCTTATTTCGATAAACCAATAACTTCAAATAACCCACAAGAAATAGTCTAATGGTGTTAAATCACAACTTCTTGGAGGCATTCAATATCACAATTTCTTGAAACAATCGAATATCCAAACTTTTCTCGCAATAATTCTATCGTTGCATTTGCTGTGTGGCACGTAGCCCCGTCTTGTTGAAACCAAATGTTGTCAAGATCAACTTCTTCCAATGTCGGCCATAAAAAGTTGGTTATCATCAATCTATACCGCTCTCCATTGACAGTAATGGTGTTACCAGTTTCATTTTGAAAGAAGTACGGAACGATGATTCCGCCATACCAAAAGCCACACCAAACTGTCAATTTAGGTGAATGTAATGGTTTTTCATAAATAATTTGTGGATTTTCTTCGCACCAGAATCGACAGTTTTGTTTATTTACCAAACCATCCAGATGAAAGTGAGCCTCATCAAAAATTCACGACGTTTACGGTGGTCCAATGGCTTCAGTTCTTGAGTGAGAACAATTTTATAGGGATGCAAACACAAATCCTTTCTCAAAATCTGCCAGGTTGTGGTTTGAAACAGTCGCAATTGTTGAGAACGTCTTGTAATCGACAAATTACGGTCTTCAGTAACACTTGCCTGAACGGCAGCAATATTTGCATTACTTCAAGCGGTTCTTTGTCTTATTGGCATTTGAAAATTATGTAAAGAAAATGTAACCTCAAAATTTTTAACAATTCGACGAATAGTGAGCACACTTGGATGATTAATACGACCATAAAATGGCAAAAGCGCACGAAAAGTTGCAATTGGAGAACGATTATTTCGATAATAAAACTGAATAATTTGTAAACGTTGTTCTTGCATATATCTCTCCATGATAAAATTGTAAACACTACAGAATACAATGAAAAACAAATGACAACCTACTGTAGATTAAAATTTCAACGCTTATTTAGAGATGTATTGGGTTGGCAACTAAGTACTTTCGGTTTTGTAGTATAAAATAAAACACTTTTTTTAAAACAAAGAATAGTTTTTAATCAATTATATATTTTCCATTTTGCTCAATGACCTTTGCCATCAGGGCTGTATGGGGGATGTGGCATCACTTTCCAGCCAAGCTCCAATAGTTTCCCACGAATTGTCAAAGATATGTGAGGCCTTGCATTATCTTGGTGGAAAACTACACCTTTCCGATTTGACAATTCTGGCCGTTTTTTTTTTGATTGCTTCATCTAGTTTTATTAATTGTTGACAGTAAACATCAGAATTGATCATTTGGTTCCTTGGTAGCAGCTCAAAAAACACAACACCTTTGTAATCCCATCAAACTGACAGCATGATCTTTTTTGGATGCAATTCAGCTTTCGATGTGGTTTGAACTGGTTTATCGTGTTTGCTCCATGATCGTTTTCGAACTATGTTACTGTACAGCACCCATTTTTCATCACCAGTGATGATTCTTTTTAAGAAAGGGTCGGTTTCATTTCGTCTAAGGTGCATATCGCAAAAGTTGATTCTTTGTGTTAAATGAATTTCTTTCAATTCGTGAGGTACCCAAATATCAAGCTTCTTAACTAGCCCAAGATATTTTAAATGTTTTTCAATTGTTGTGTGCAATACATGTAGCCTCTCCGCAACCTCTCGAACAGTTATATGACGATCGTCTTCAATTATGACTTTGATTTGGTCATCATCAACTTCAGTAGGCCGACCAGAACGTTGCTCATCTTTGAGGGAAAAATCTCCAATAGTAATTTTTTGTACCAATTCTGACACGTGCGCTCTGTTAAGCAATTAGCAGCATAAACTTCACATATCTTTTTGTGAGCCGCAGCAGCTTTCTTTTCGTTACGGATATAAAATAGTAAAATATGTCGAAAATGTTCGTTTCTGCACTCCATTTACAATTAACCCACAACTAATAGCTTTAATAAAAATCACGCACTACTTGCTTCTGAAGTTACGTCAATGTGACTAGTATCACGCGACAAACGGTAAAGTATAGCACTAACATACGTTATACAAAAAATAAAGCAACACTCTCTATCAGTAAAAACCGAAAGTACTTAGTTGCCAACCCAATAAATATTTTAAAATATGAAATTGCAAAAGAAAAAACTATATTTCTTTCAATATTTCGCCGGTAAAATGCTTCACAAATAAATACATTTTCGTTGGAAAACTACTGAAACAGCACACAAATTGTTCTAGAACAAAAAAAGTCATTTATTCCCCTATGACACAGACACATCCTACTCCAGTGCCCAATTTTGTACATAACCGATATCATTAGTGCCCCCGACTTCGTTTTACCAATACATCTAAACTCGCGCCATCTACAAACATATCGGCTTCACTAGCTACAATATCGAGTGGTCGTTTTTCACCATCGCCCATCGCGATAAGAGGGAGGTACACGTTCGACACGCTGGTCATAACTTATGCTGTTTACATATTTTCCCATTTTGACGTTCGATATTTCTGGTATACATACACATACATACATGCATACACCCACATACACACGCCATACCATCAGAACAAATACATAACAGCCACCTTTTGGAACGACATGCAAATTTGCTGGCGTAGAGAGAAGACTTTGAATCCTATTACCATAAAGTTCCACACGAACGGATTGAGGCAGGTGAATCAGTGGGGAACTCCCCCCCGAATCAATACATACGTTATGTGCTATCGATTTTCGACAAGAGTTCGACATGATGTTTGAAAATGAATTAATCGTAACTGCATTTATTGGAAAAAATCTGAACAAGCACTTTGTTTAGATTGTAATTAGGTATACTTTGTCTCAGAATAAGGAGTGATTCAAATATTGCGCCAAAATAGTACATGTTTTTAAGAGATTTCATTGGTTCTTGAACAGGCAAATTTAATATGGATAAATGAATGCCAGATATCCGCCATTTTTCATAACCTGTAAACGTTTAATTACATTTTTGCATTGTTTTATTTTAATAATATTTAATCTTAATTTTGGATAGTTTGTACATATTAATCCAAAAAGTAACGTTTGTACAATCGTCCGTCCATTAAAATGATTTTTTTCTCATTTATTTTTATATAATAAAGAAAAAGATTAATATTGTTGACAAACTACTACATTCACAACTGTTTATAATAATAATAATAATAATAATAAGTCTTTATTGTCCAACAGATCGTTACAATCCAATAACAGGACAAAACAATATAAAAAAAAATACAAATCATCAGATAATCAAACAATAGTAACCTAATAAATGTTCACAGTGCATTAACAAAAAGAAAAAGAAAAACGAAAATAAAGATATAAATGAATACAAATATAGTCATACACACACACTCATAATCAAGAAAATTAAGAAAACTTTGACAAACGCACCCTAGTGACAGCCAGTATCCGCCCCAAGGAATCAAAATTTATATCGCAATGGTCCGACAAACCGTTGAAGGCCCGACATGCAATGGGGAATTGAAACCAATATTGGTACTAAATGTTTCGATATAAAAACAAAGGCTATGTCTAGCCGACACTCGTGGTACCATAAAATTAAGCTGAGACAGCAAATGAGGACAATCTATATTTCCTCTAACCAAGTGAAATACAAACTTTATACTGTTAAGTTGACGTCTGACTTCCAAGGACTCCATTCCAAACTTATTTAGAAGAAAAGAAAAGAGTGTGTCATTTTGTGTCATTTTCGTGGTAAGTTACATTTTTAAGCTAAGTGTTACTTGAATCACTCCATATTCTGAAACAAGGTATAGTTGCTAAAGTATTTAATTATATCATTTGCCTACACTTTGCTAGTACGATAAAATTTTAATTTTTTGGAAAAAATACTATCCCAATTTAAGCACTTAAGGTTGATATACGAGGCTGGTCCCAGAAGTACCTGACCCAACAAAGAAACCACAAAAATTTTGGAAAGAAATATATTTTTCAACATAATCCCCTTTCAGTTTTGTACACTTTTCCCAGCGGTGTTCAATAAATTCGATACCCTTTTCATAATAAGAACTCTTTTGCTCCTCAAAATAGCCATTAACTGCCGACATCACCTCTTCATCGGTGGAAAATCTTTGACCACTGAGTCATTTTTTCAAGTTTGGGAACAGAAAATATTCCCAGAGGGCAAAATCTGGCGAATAGGGTGAATGAGGTAGCAATTCAGACGTTAATTAATTAATTTTGGCCATTGCAATAACGGATTTGTGAGCTGCTGCATTGTCTTGATGAAACAACACTTTCTTCTTAGCCAAATGCGGCCATTTTTGCTTGATTTCTTCGTTCAAACGTTGGAATAGGTTCGCATAATACTCGCCGTTGATAGTTTTTCCTTTTTCAAGATAGCCAATGAAAATTATTCCACGTGTATCCCATAAAACCAATGCCATGACCTTGCCTGCAGGTGAAACGGTCTTCGCCTTCTTTGGAGCAGATTCTCCCTTTTGAGTCCATTGTTTAATTGTTCTTTTGTTTCGGGTGTGAAGAAATGGACACATGTTTCATCCATGATTATGAAACGGCACAAAAATTCTCAATGGAAACATCTTCGCGACACTGTTGTTCCGGAGTGTCAGCAAACGCGGCATCCATCTTGCACACAGCTTTCTCACGTCCAAATTTTCAGATAATATGCGATGTACCGTACTTTTTGAAATATCTACTATGTCTGCTAGCTCGCGCACTTTCAGTCGACGATCATTCAGAAACGGTTTGTGGATTTTCTTCACCATTTCTGAAGTCGTCACCTCATTTGGTCGACCACTGCGATGCTCGTCTTGACAACTCGTACGGCCTCGTTTAAGCTTCGCAATATTTCACTGTTGTAGACGAAGGAGCAGACTCACCTAGAATAGAACCTAGTTCAGCTTTTATATCGACTGAGCTGAGGCCTTTCAAATAAAGCTATTGTATCACGTAATGATCACCAATTTTCTCCATTTTTACGAATTCACTGAAAACGTTCGCTATTGATGGCTGCCAAACAAATACTAAACAACATGGCGTCTTCAAATTTGAAACATATGCTTTATTTGTTGGGTAATTTCTAATACAGTAATATTTTTCAAACAACTGCCGCCATCTCGAGGTCAGGCCGGGTATTTATGGGACCACCCTCGTATAACTCCTCTCCACATTAATTTTCGTATTTTGTATACGCAGTTCGACAACTAAGTTGTCATTATTAGCAGATAATTAAACAGTGTAACACCTGGAAAAGTACGACTAAAACCCGCATGAAACAAATCCCGTACACGATCTGTACTGTTGAAAGCCAAAACGCACATTGAGCGCAATTGTATTTTCCCATAACTTTTTTTTGTTTAATTCATAACCTCGACGAGGCACGCGAAATTTTGTATCACCAAAGATTCCCCTTTTAATAAAAGATATTAGTCTGTCGTCAATCTAGTGTGAATTTAATTGGAATTTCTTCATGCGTTACTGCGACCCCATCTAAATTCTAAATCGCTTTCGTATCCTTCTTCTTTGATTCCTCCTTCTTGTTTGATATTCTCGGTCGACGTTCAAGGCCTTCTACACTTTTACTCTAAAATATGCCATCCATAAGAGAAACGACGGCTCGTTACTGGAAGCGTAGTGAACGGCGATGACGTTACGGATTAATTTTTAAATTACATTGTTTCAGGACTGTTTTGATTTCGTATTAAAAACGTTTTACGTCTTGAATAAAAAGGCTAGGCTCAGTCTGGAGTAAAGTATTAACATAAAATAGTTGTTATTTTATTAAATTCCAAAACTGCCAACATTCTAGGATCCAAAATACGTAACGTAAAATAGTCTTATAGTCGTTAACGTATTTTACTAAATCTTGGAACTTACGTAAATAATTTGTATAGAATTAATATCAGTTTATATCATCTGTTTGACGCATGAACTATATTAATGTAAAGAAATTATAGTTATGTCTGAATTATAGTACCTAATACGAGGCTAGTTTGACAAGTAGTGAGAATGGAAAAGAAAAACGAATTTTTTAAATACAAAATAATTTTTATTTTTCAATATATTCTCCTAAAGGAGCAATACATTTATTCCAACGGTGCTCCAATGCCCTTATGCCATCTCTAAAATGCGATTCCGGAAGGCTTGCAAAATACTCATTTACGAAGATGATAAGCTCGTCGTTAGACGAAACTTTCTTTCCACCTAGTGCCGTTTTCAATTTTGGAAAAAGGTGGAAGTCGGAAGGGGCTAGGTCCGGCGAATAAGGTGCATGCGGTACTAATTGGAAATGCAACTCGTGGATTTTGGACATCGCAACTGTGCTGGTATGCGAGAGAGCGTTGTCTTAGTGAAACAGAATCTTTTTCTTTGCCATTCCTGGCCGTTTAGCACGAATCTCAACATTTAATTTTGGTAGAAGTTCTGCATAATATTACCTGTTTATTGTGCCACTTTTCTGAAGGTAATCAATGAGCAAAATGCCGTTTGAATCCCAAAAAATTGATGCCACCACCTTGTTTGCCGATAAAGTGTTTTTCGCTTTCTTTGGAGGTGCAGAACCACGTTCTAACCATTGTTTCGACTGTTGTTTAGTTTCCGGTGTACTCTAGTGTATCCAAGTAACAAATCACCTACAAAAATCAACCGGATTCCGCTTATAAAGCTCCAAACACTCATTGGAAATGCGCAAACGAGTGAACTTTTGATCGGTCGTAAGCAATCGCGGCACCCATCTTGCCGAAAGCTTGGAAAGGCCCAGTTCTCTCGTTAAAATGTGGTGTACGCGTTCTGTTGAAATGTTTACCATGTCTGCTATCTCTCTCACTTTGAGTCGTCGATCTTGCGTAATAATATTATGGATTTTTATAATAATTTCCTTAGAAGTCACGATTTTGGATGCTTCAAAGCACGCTTCATCAACACAGCTTGTTCTACCACGTTTAAATTCATTTATCCATCTACTTATTGTAGCGGATGATGGAGCAGATTCACCTAATGTTTCCCGTAACTCATCTTTTATTTCGGTAGCTTTCATACCCTTAATTACGAAGTATCTAATCACCGCACGATACTCTGCTTTTTCCATTTTAACCAAACGACGTGTTGCTTCTTCTTCAATTAGCTGTCAAAAATAAACTAATCAACCGATTTATCTAAATATTGAAATGTAAACATATAAATAGCCAACCTAAATTACAGTGCATTTGTTTTACCAATTAGAGCGCCACTTATGTGTCATTCTCACTACTTGTCAAACTATCCTCGTACACTTATATGCAATATTTTAAGCTTATAATTTAAGCTTTAATTTATTTGTAGGTAATTTGAAACGGTGATTTGATAGAGATATTTACATATACACAAAAGCGATGTTTGAAAATAAAGACTTTATTCTTCATAATTTAAAATCATATCATACATACATGTATACGCCAGCAGAACACACAGGAAAAATCCTAAGCGAAGTCTTGTTTTAAATATTCACTTTGACGAGAAAATATCTTAAAGAAATCTAAAATAATGAAAAACCATACCTCCCTCTTTCGTCCAAACATACGAGTGTCCGAACGAAAAAACAAAGCCGTGTCGTCTCGCCAAATAGATAATTAGGTTACCATGATGCGTGTATATACGCGTATGACTGAAAAATATCGTCAATATTAAAATCACCGGCAATAATTTTGTGAATCATCGGTGGCATTGACGTTCTGAACATTGTCTGATAAACTTTACACGACTCTTAGCAAGTTGTGAGTTTTTTCCTTTGCGGAAATAAAAGAGTAAAATATGACAAATATACATTAAAGGATATCTACTATCTTCTTCTGGGCTTCCGGGCTGGAACCGCGTCATTGGTATAACTGCCGACGTTTCGTACCCACTCGTATGAAAAACGTTCAGGGCTCAAATACTGGTACTGCTTGTTGCACTGGTACTGGTGTAAGTCGATGCTGGACAAGTTTATATATGGGTCATGGATTAATGGAGCCTTACGATTACGGTTGGGTTGTTTGGAGATGCAAGATTACCAAACGTTGTGTAATTGACCTTAACCGTGATGATGGATACCCCTTACACAACGCCTGGCAATTTGCATCTCCAAACAACCCAATCGCAACCGTAACGCTCCATTGACTCATGACCCATTACCCATATATAAACCAGTCAACCATCGACTTACACCAGATTCAGTGCAACAAACAGTACCAGTAGTTCAACCCTGAAGATGTCCCATACGAGTGGGTACGAAACGTCGGCAGTTACACCAGTGACGCGGTTCCAGCCCGGAAGTCCAGAAGAATATAGTATGGACCACGACTCACACAGATTAAAGCATATCTAATTCGTTTAGTTCTTTTACAAAATAAAGTTAGAAGTGTCCGCTGTCATATGGTATAACAGAAACGAAGCGTTTACAAAATTGAACTAGCGCCATCTCTTGTAAAAATATTAAAATATGCGAATACAAATAAAATTTCGAATGATTTTTAAATTCGAACACAAATTAATAAATTCTTCACTGTTCAGATGCTGCATGAAAAATCCCAATTATTTTTTAACGTTCGCCCATTTGTTTCCGCATCGAATTTATTCGATTTCATTAATTCGAAGTCGCGATGAGTTACTCTTCATTAGCTAGATCCCTTTCTGCCAACATGCATAAAATCAATTAACCCGGACATAAAATTTATTATGTACATCCCCAATTGTACTCAACAAAGGGCGTTCAATTGAAAACTGGACCAGTGCGGAATGATCTGCTCCCCGGATCGCTCCTCAACGCGATGCATCCGCTTCGCACTTTCGATCTCGCGAAACGTTAACAATCGAAAACTGCTGCCTTGGCAAGGCCGAAGCTGATTTATTACAGCCGACCCTTTGCAGGGAGGAGAGAAAGGGATACGAGGAGAAGAATGTGGCCAGAGTGATACGAAATTTATTAAAAGAAGTTTCGACAGTCTTTAAAACAAAAGGATTTAATAAAACGGAACTTTAGCAGTCAGCATTTTTATATAAATTTGTCGCCGAGCTACAGTTTAACTTATAAAGAGTAGGTTGTAACGATGTGCACATGCTATTGCTAGTCGTAATTTTTTATTGATTCATTATTATTAATGTATAACGAAAAGTATTGATTGAAGAATGTGAAATGTTATTGCCGAAGTGGCATTTTTTGATATTAATTAGAAGTAGGATGGGAGAACATAAAGGCTTTGGCGAGCAACAGAGGCAAGTGGAGGGAGATATGGAGAGGGGAAGCGGAGGATTCGACTTCAGCATGACTCGACACCGAAAGGTGTAAGAGTCTATGGGATTAAGTAAGTAAGTAAGTAGAAATTGTTATTCATGAAAACACATTTATAATAAATTTCAAATAAAAAACACATAAAACATTCGATCTTGAGAGTGAGAATTGAAAATCGGATCTTAGCCGAGAACTCTCTTACCTTCTGGGCTAACATCCGACTTAAAAACCTTACCAACTATGAATTAAATACCAATTAATAATTAGAAAGTATTAGTAATTAGAAAGCTGGGAGGAGAAGCGTCTCTTAAGCGAAAGACGAAATACAGAGATTAATCAAGAACTGCGAAGACAGATTTAGAAACCATACGAACATCGAAACTTTTAAATATATGTTAGGGAAACTAGAAAATTGAAGATGAAAAAAAATCATTTAAGCTTGCATTTTTAAGTGAAAGATGTAATCCAGAGGTTAGCTAAGAACCATGGAGATCGATTTAGGAATCATATGAATATCGAAGCTTTGCAGCTTTTAAATATATATCAGTAGTAATTAGGAGACTGAACACGAAGAAAATCCTTTCAACTAGGGCTTTTTAAGTGAAAGATGAAGCCCACAGGTTAACCAAGAACAACGAAGACAGATTTAGGAATCATAGGAATATCGAAGCTCTGCACTTCTTAAATATAATTCAGTAGTTACGAGGCTGAAAAAGAAAAAAATTCTTTCTACTAGGATTTTTTCGATTGGTACCAAGAAATCCACATAAAATACAATAGCGGTGCTTCAAAGAACATTTATAAAGTCGTCACAAGTGACAAATCTTGGATCTATACGTATGGGCCCGATAGTAAACAGCAGTCGACTGTGTGGGTATTCCAAGACGAGCCAAAACCAACAAAAGTTGTTCGCGCTCGAAGCACATCAAAACAAATGGTCGCCTGTTTTTTCGGAAAAACCGGTCACGTTGCAATCGTGCCTTTAGAGAGTTGAAGAACGGTTAATTCCGAATGATGCACAATTATTTGTTTGCCAAAAGTTTTTGAAGAAATAAGAAAAACAAACCGAAGACGACGGATCATTCTCCACCATGACGATGCAATCTCTCACAGGTCGGTTCAATATTTGACCGGGCATAACATTGAATTGATGAGCTATCCGCCATACAGCCCTGATCTAGCACCCTATGATTTATTTTCGTTCCCACACTTGAAGAATAAACTTCGTGGTAACGGTTTTATACGCCGGAAGAGGCAGTTGGGGTATTCAAAACTCATATTTTGAAGATACCGCCTTCACAGTAGCAGCAAAGCTTTTCGGATTGGTTTAAACGAATGCAAAATTGCATTGATTTTCAAGCAGAATATTTTGAAAAGCAATAAAACTATTTTCGATATTAAAAAATTGTTTTTTGTTTGCTATTACCGAAATATAAACGGCTACCCTCGTAGAATATCAAGTTAACATTTAATATCTGTTACATTAAATGTGTTTCCCGGAAAGGCAATCCATTATTGAAGAAAAACAATAGATTAAATATGTAAACACTAATGGAACCTACGTCCTGTGGAATAAATTTTTTTTTCCATTTTTTAACTCGTGTTTTTATAGATGCGTAGTTTACATAACAAAAATCTCTATCCATCTTCGATATCAAATAAAGTATTCGCATTGATAAGGGTTCTTCAAATAACTTGTCCGTCCTTAATATCGAATCGTCCATAACATCTTTCAAATATACTCGTTTGTATTCCTTACCGATATCTGAAAATATAAACACAAGTAAACATAAGGGAAAATGATTCGTCCCATAGACAACAAACGGTTGCTTTGTCGATTTCGTACAAAAAGAGAATTTCCTTTGTTGTAAAAATTTCTCACCGAAATGTTATACCTTTCCTGTCCATATTCACGTACACGAACACACATAAACGTATATGCATACACACACGAACGTACGTCATTCGTTTTTTGACTTTGACGTTTTCTTCTGTTTGAATGTTGATTTCAATATAAAATATATTGAGCGTGTAAACGTCCCGCTCCGGTTCACTTCCTGATTTTCCATTTCATCAATTACGAGTACTACTGGTGCAATGAATAAAAGCAGAAAATTTTAGTCGGCGCTTATTTACACGCATTTTTTGACGAAATACTTGGTCTTTAGGAAATTGGTACATTTCAAAAGTTACTGTGTATTAACAAAAACTCGCTTAATATTTTCAAGGGTTCTAAAAAACGATTCCGGTGTCAAAATTTAATTTAACTCTTTCACGACCATAAGGCTATTTGCATAAATGTAGTCATTTGATATATTTATTATGAATCGATTAGTGTCAAAAAAGCATATTTTGAAACTAAAACATGAGAATCTGTAATGGATTTTCTGGAATTTTTTGGGACATACGTGTCCCTATGGTCTCAAAGAGTAAATTTTTCTTTTATGTTATTGACTATTTATCAATATCCTCAGCAAAATTAATAATTTTATAACTATGTATAATAATAATGCACTTACCAGGCCTTGTACGAGGTGAATTTTGAATTTTCGCGTGCTGCGTACATTCGATTAACGAAATTTTTTTTGTTATGTTGGTACACATGTGTTAGTCATATGTTGGACTTATCAGCCAATTTGGATTAGTAGTTTGTTGTTGACAACTGAAAAGCTTAATCACGTTTGTGTGTGTTCTTCGATTTTTGACTTTTGAAAAAAATGGATCAAAGAATATGTATTAAATTTTGCGTTAAAAATGGAATAAAGTGCTTCAAGGCACTTAAAATGTTTACTGTGGCATTCGGCGAGTCCACTTTGTCTCAATAAAGTGGTACAAGCGCTTTACAGAAGGCCGAGAAAATGCAAGTTCGATCAAATGTCGAAGATTTTGCTCACTATTTTCTTCGATTACAATGGCGTGGCGTATTATGAGTTCTTGCCAACAAGTCGTACGGTTAACAAGGAATACTACAAGGGAGTTATGCAACGTTTACGGGAAGTAATACGGCTCAACCGATCTGAATTGTGGAAAAGAAATTCATGGATTTTGCATCACGATAATGCACCAGCTCACACATCAATGCTTGTTCGTGATTTTTTGGCCAAAAACAACACCCTAATCATGCCTCGACCACCTTATTCACCAGTTTGGCTCCCTGCAACTTTTTCCTATTCCCAAAACTGAAGCGACCAATGAAGGGAAAGCGTTTTGCCACAATTGATGAGATAAAGTCAGAATTGAAGAACGAGCTGATGGCCATACCGAAAAGCGCATTTCATAAGTGTTTCAAGGATTGGAAGAAGCGCTGGCATAAGTGCATTATATCTAATGGGGATTACTTTGAAGGGGACAAAATGGATATTGAAGGACCCAATCAGCAAAGACACGGTCGGTAGGCGTGAGTTCTTATATTAACTGACCTGTAAAAGCCTTAAGACTTAAGTCTTTATGCAAAATACGATGTAATATCGTTTGTGGAATACCCAATTCCAAAGATCGACGAGAAATGGATAAACCTGGATTTTCCTCAACACTATGGGCTACAACCACATTTACCTCAGCCAGCTTGGATGCACTATTATGTAATATATATTATATACATTGTTTTATTTAATTTAATATATATTACCAGCATGTCATTAAAAGGCGAATAATATATTTTATTCGTTACCAATAAACAAAGTATGCTAATGAAATAAATACTCTGACTACAATGAGTTCACAGGTTCATTAAACTAGGTTAGCATAACAATCCGTATGGATGCTTTCTTCCATTCGATTTTTTATTTTATAAAATCTATCGAACGATAATAACATACACATCTATTTCCCTCTTACTTTTTTCAATTTATTTTCTTTTTTCTTACTATAATATGTATTCTTATTGTTTACCAATATCTCCTCTGAAACTCGATAAATTCACTTTCTCTCCGCCGACGGAAACAATAACTCCCGCCCTTGCAGGATCGGTAATTGATCGGAAAATTTAAAAGCGAAGGTATATCATCATTTTCGAGGAGACAATACCGAAAACGTTGCCCATAAATTTCAGTAATCTTTCCTTTTTACATTATAGTACCTATATATAAAGTCTCGCTTTCGTTTGGAGAGATTCAATATAGGGCTATAAATATCGCGTTTAAGAAATGGAAAAATTACATCTTTTGATATACGCACAGGTATGCAATAAATATTTAACCCCAGTCAACTCGAAGGGCCACGACACTCGACACGATACTATTTCCTATAAAAAAAAACATGAAAATATGTCATTTTGTGCATATCGAGGAAGCTACAAATGTACAATGAAACCTTAATTATTTATTGAAGAAGTAAATAATAAATTTAAGGAAGCAATACATTTGAGAACCCTTCAACACTGGTATACTGAAATCGCAAAAATATTCTGGATAGATTTCGCAGTATGGCTTGGTACCCTATTTTGCATAAACATGAAATACTTTTTCTCTGCTTCTAGTAAAGTAATAAAGGGCATCAGAATAATTTCTATTACATTTTTGTATTGATACTAGTTCATTGTTTCTTCGAAAAAGTACAAAGACCCTGTTTAAACCCCAGGAATGCTTGACCATATGCAGAGGGTGATATTTAATACTTTGTGTTACACATTTCTATAACGTTCTGAAGATGTTCGTCTCAGATTTTTAATAGATTCTAACTGGTGGCTGATCAATTTTGCTACATTAAGAAACTCAAATAACTTTTTGTAAAGTTTATGTAATTTATTTTTTTATTTATTTATTTATTATTCATTTGAAAAATAATACATTTTTATTTAAGTAATTCATGAAGTTTTGAAAACAATTGAATTCGAATGGCCTCCACCCTCGGTGACACATGTGCGACATCTTATCAAAAAGTTATTCATTACTGCCTGGAGTATTGCAGCGGGAATTGCCTCAATTACCGTTCGAATGGATTGCTTTAAATCATCCAAATTTGTTGGGTTTGTTTTGTAAACTTCTTGTTTGCAATAACCCCACAAAAAAAAAATCAGGTGCAGTGAGGTTAGGAGACCTGGGAGGCCAACGGAATGCGGAGTTTCTTAAAATCAGTTTATTGGGGAATTTTTGCCGCAATTCTGTTATAACAGGCGTGGCTAGTTGCCCCATCTTGTTGAAACCAAATAGAGTTGAAAGGGATTCTCTTTCGGCGTAATTCTGGAAAGAAAAACTCTTTCAACATCTTTAAGTAACGGTCTCCATTGACCGTAACAGTAAGACCGTTTTCTTCGAAAAAGTAAGGCCCGACGATGAACCTTGAAGAAACTGCACACCACACTGTGACGCGAAGTGGATGTAATTACATCTGATGGAGTATCTGTGAGTTAGAATTACTCCATATTCCACAATTTTGTTTGTTAACATTGCCGTTTAAATCAAAATGTGCCTCGTCAGACATAAAAATGCAGTTCATGACGTTTTCATCCTCTGACGCTATTTGAATGATCTTCTCACAAAATTCCAAGCGAATCGGGAAGTCTCTTGGGTTCAGTTTGTTTGTTAATAGAATCTTATATGGAAATAAGTTTAAATTTTGGTGCAAAATTGTCTGCAGTGACTGTCTGCTGACACCCATTTGAGCAGATAAGCTCCTTGTCGAAACTCGAGGATTAGATTGTATGGCAGCAGCTACAGCAGCGATAGTTTCCTGCGTCCGAACTGAGGGATCTCGATGATAAGGCCTTCTTGCGATTGTGTTACGCCCAGCAAAATTCTTCACGAGCCTCATTATAATCCATCTGCTAGGAGGAGTGCCGCCAAACGTGCGCCTATATTCTCTTTGGATGGAAACTACGGACTCTAAAGCGTGAAACCGTTGCACTATCCAAATTCTTCGTTTCATTGTCCCAATTTTCCATTTCAGTTAAATTTAAAGATCAATCTATAAAATAAAATAAAAATGGAACAGGTTGGTTACACAGAAAACAAGTTATTACGTAGTTGAATTTGATGGAGCCTGTGGTTGATTGACTTGATCAATAAGGTTGATATATAACCCCTTTCCACAATTAACTATTTGTAAATTCTGTATACGCATTTCGACAACCAAGTTGTCATCATCAGCAGATAATTTCAAAGTGTCGCACCTTGTAAAACACGGCGAAGAAATTGTAAAAAATACACTCCGTTAAAACCAAGATGTACATCTTGGTTTGCAACGGTGCGGATCGCGTACGGAGTGTATTTTTCGTACAATTTCTTCGCCGTGTTTTACAAGGTGCGACACTTTGAAATTATCTGCTGATGATGACAACTTGGTTGTCGAAATGCGTATACAGAATTTACAAATAGTTAATTGTGGAAAGGGGTTATATATCAACCTTATTGATAAAGTTATTACGTTTTTTTTTTGGTAGCAGCTTTCATCAGCTACCCGTTATAACGACTTCGAGTCGAGACTAATCGTTTATTATAAACTGTAATTCACAAATTAATAACACTAACATACAATACAAGAGCACATTTTTAAAATGTTTGTAATATAATTACATACAAAGACCTTTCTCTATTCTACAACAGTTAAATAAACGCTGCAAACGTCTTTTCCTTATTGTTTCGATTAAACGCGCTTTTTCGCAGACCGGCGGCGTTAATTCAGCTGTGTATCGAGTTTACAAGGTCCTAAGAATACATTTATATTAAAGGACTGCAGAAGAACAACTCTCTGATGGACGCTTGTTTATTATGCAAAGCAAATAATTTTTTTATCCGCTGTTTCGGTGGTTTTGCTTGACCGGTGATACTGTTGTCGACCGCTTGATGTTGAGAGCTTTCTTTGATAAGCGTCACAAGTCTTGCCACTGTTCGACTTGAAACTGTAGTTTCGCTTTGAGAATACAAACCAGTCCTAATAAAGATTTAATTTTAATTTTTTAATCTAACTAGAAGATACTAAACTAAAAATGGTAAATTCGTTATCACAAACACAGTCTTTCAGGATTGTAATAATTCTGAATAAATTTTACTTGTGTAAATGTATCATACCACCCTTTCATTTTTTCATCTTCCTACAATTTAGTGAGTGCAGGTGTAGCTTATGAGTTTGGTGTGAGTAATGTTGGCTTTGAATTGCTCAATCATAGCTGACTTATTCATATAGACTCTGAACTTTACGTAGTTCCAAAGGTGCGATATCATATGATCTAGGCGACCATTGTACAGTTCCATTACGTGAAATTAAATGTTCACTAAATTAATAATAAATCCATATTTTCACGGGCTGCGTGCCAAGTAGCGCGTCTCGTTGGAACCAAATGTCGTCGAGATCACAGGCTTCAATTTCAGGCGCGATAATGGGCGCTTTTCACATTTACGTGGCGGCCGTCTTCATTTTTGAAGAAATATGGACCGATGATTCCACTTGCTCATAAACCACACCAAACCGTGGTTTTCCCTGGATGTAATGGCAGCTTTTGAGCCTCTTTGAGTTGCTCTTCACTCCAAATACGGCAATTGTGTTTATTGACGTAGACATTAAGCCAGAAATGGGCCTCGTCCCTGAACAAAACTTTGGTCGAAAACAGTGGATCTTCTTCAAGCATTCCAAGAGCACAAAGACTGAAACGGTAACGACTAGAAAGGTCGGCGACTTTCAGTTCTTGAACGGGTCGAATGTTGTATGTTTTTAAATCAAGATAAAATACGCCAAGTTGTGGCATAGGACAAGCCAGGCAATTAAGATCTCTCAGCTACCATCGCTATATTTCCTTCACTGCGTGCTGGATGTGGTCTACTTGGTTAATTAAGCCAGAAATGAACTTTATCGCTGAACGAAATTTTGGTCGAAAACAGTGGATTTTCTTCTACCGTTTCAAGAGCCTAAAGACCGAAACGGTGACGATTTGAAAGGTCGGCCACTTTCAGTTTTTGAACGGGCCGAATGTTGTATGCTTTCAAATCAATATCTTGACATAAAATACGCCAAGTTGTGGCATACGACAGGCCAAGCTGAGATCAACGTTGCATCGATTCTTCACGGTCATCGCATACACTCTCAGCTAACGTTATATTTTCTTCACTACGTGCTGGATGTGGTCTATTTGGTCACGTATTATCCAATAAAGAAGATTGCGTTTTAAATTTGTTGATGGTATAACGAATTGTGCGCTCGGTGGGCCGATTACGTAGACCATAAGTTGCTCTAGGTGCACGAAACACATTTCTCGTGGAACGCTGATTTTCGTAATACAGCTGAATAATTTGTAGATGTCGTGTTGGGCTGAGTTTTTCCATAATAGAATGTCACACAATATATAAGCAAAATAGCGTAAAAGTTTGGCACGACCCTTTATTTGTCAAAAAATTGCTATTGAAAAAAGTACATCATAATGTGCCACCCGATAGATAAGCATATATCTTTTGTTTGTATTGATTATTCATTAAGTCTTCCTTTTTATTTTGTCCTGTAATAGGGTTTGATCATAAATTATATTACGATTATTATTGACGATAATTTTAGCCATTTTCGTTTCTTTTCGAAATATTTTTCTGACCTATAATTCTGGACGTGTAGCAACATCCTTTAGGTATACAGTTTCATCTCTATTTTTGTATTTAGAACAAAGCCACTGTAAAAGCACTTAGTAGAGCTTAAATTATGCGAACTATTGTAATTAAAAAGCAAAAAACGCTTTTTCTGTCAAAAAATCGCTATTGAAAAATGCACATTTGTCTTTCTGGAAGAGTATAATAATATGTATTGGGTTGGTAACTAAGTACTTTCGGTTTTGTAGTATAAAATAAAACACTTTTTTTTAAACAAAGAATAGTTTTTAATCAATTCCATTTTGCTCAATGACCTTTTGCCATCTTTCTTTCAGCTGCATGATTTCGTGCTCATAAAATTTCTGGTCCGTATCAGTAAAAAAGCGAACCAGGTGCGAGTGAAGGTCATCGTCATTTGTGAAAGTTTTACCATTCAAAGAATTCTGCAAACTTCGAAATAAATGGTAATCAGATGGTGGTAGATCAGGGCTGTATGAAGGATGTGGCATCACTTTCCAGCCAAGCTCCAATAGTTTCCCACGTGTTGCCAAAGATGTGTGAGGCCTTGCATTATCTTGATGGAAAACTACACCTTTCCGATTTGACAATTCTGGCCGTTTTTCTTTAATTGCTTCATCCAGTTTTATTAATTGTTGACAGTAAACATCAGAATTGATCATTTAGTTCCTTGGAAGCAGCTCAAAAAACACAACACCTTTGTGATCCCACCAAACTGACAGCATGATCTTTTTTGGATGCAATTCAGCTTTCGATGTAGTTTGAGCTGGTTTATCGTGTTTGCTCCATGATCGTTTTCGAACTATGTTACTGTACAGGACCCATTTTTCATCACCAGTGATGATTCTTTTTAAGAAAGGGTCGGTTTCATTTCGTGTAAGGTGCATATCGCAAAAGTTGATTCTTTGTGTTAAATGAATTTCTTTCAATTCGTGAGGTACCCAAACATCAAGTTTCTTAACTAGGCCAAGACATTTTAAATGTTTTTCAATTGTTACGTGCGATACATGTAGCCTCTCCGCAACCTCTCGAACAGTTATATGACGAACCTCTTCAATTATGGCTTTGATTTGGTCATCATCAACTTCAGTAAGCCGAGCAGAACGTTGCTCATCTTTGAGGGAAAAATCTCCAGAACAGAATTTTTTATACCAATTCTGACACGTGCGCACTGTTAAGCAATTAGCACCATAAACTTCACATATCTTTTTGTGAGCCGCAGCAGCTTTCTTTCCTTTACGCAAATAAAGTAGTAAAATATGTCGAAAATGTTAGTTTCTGCACTCCATTTAAAATTAACCCACAACTAATAGCTTTAATAAAAATCACGTACTACTTGCTTCTGAAGTTACGTCAATGTGACTAGTATCACGCGATAAACGGTAAAGTGCAGCACTAACATACGTTATACAAAAAATAAAGCAACGCTCTCTATCAGTAAAAACCGAAAGTACTTATTTGCCAACCCAATATTTAAAATATAGCATATTATCCATAATAATTGAGACCAGGATTAATTAAATTTCTACACGTAGACACTGTACTTTCCCAGAAGTAAATATACATAATTATTAAGCCAACATAGTTCAACAGCAAAGTTATGACACACAAAAATAAACTCGTAATTCTTACTTTTTCCATCAGGTTGTAAATTGTTCCGGTTATAACATGAAAATAACGTCATTAAAAGAGATGTTCTTATAAGTGAGGAAAAATGGTTTTTATTAAAGGAACATTTCGCTTACAGTTTAACGGGGATTATCCAATTACCTCACTCGTAGTGCATCTTCATTTTTTCCTCGATTAACATTGCAGATAATAAAACTTCCATAGCGCGCACAATATTCTCATTACGTCCAACAGTAAATTACAAGCAGCGGCAAAAAGTCCGGAGCTTCTGTAGTCGCTAGTGTAACATTATTTCGCTGCTGCATATAGAATATAAACATGAAAGGCGACGCGAGAGAGCTGCAGTGCAAGACCGCACACAGATAATGTAGTTCTTAGTAGATGACTCTACAGACTTCACTAAAAACCCAGCTGCATTCGTTAAAAACTATATCGTTCTGCTTATTTTTCCGTCCCTTTGCTTACTCCTCCTCTCTTTTTTGTTCGTTTAAATCTGATTGTTGGTGCTGTTCATCTTACTGCATCTGCTGTACACTTTCAAGAGTGTCTCAACGTAAATCTAATTACGTTTACGCTTCTGAAGCAGCACCGTTTCATTCCTTAAGGAAACCGTAATAATAAAGACGCTTGAGATGTAGAGAACGTATTACGGAGCAACAGATGCTAACGGTAATTATTAACTATTCCGGAAACTTCAAGAATACGTGAATATAGCGAAGTTGTACTTGTAGAATGGTTGAGTTTAATAAATGCTAGTACGGGTGATTTGATTATATAATACGTTGGGAACGTATTTGAATTATTCAAGTAGGCGATGCTGTGGTGGTATTGAGGTTAAAATAGGAAAATGTACTGAATTACGAAATTAAATGGGAACATATACGTAAGGAATTGTCTTTAGTTTCAGTAATGATTGCTGTCGATTCAACTTTCCATTCTCCCTTGGTTTTACTTACATCCTAAATATGTTCTACATATTTTGGGTGTGCATGAACTTGTTTCAATACGACGTATGGCGAGTATATAACGAGGCCGTGCTCTTTCCGTCGTGCAGCTGGATCTGGTGAGGCTGTATGGAATGTCATGACTTTGGTACTTCCCAAGCAACAACCCGTTATTTTATCTCTCTGTCTGTTTTAGTTTATTTTCGAGCTTTAATTGTAGAGGACAGTTACTTAGTAGTGCTTGACATAATTGCTAAATTAAAAAAATCGCCAACAGAATGTTTACAAATGCTAAAGGAGGTGTTAACTTTATGTCAGGTGAGGGAGTTTTCGAATTCCAGAAACGATTTTTTGAAGGTCGGGAAGAAGTCAAAGATAATTAACGTTCTGGTTGACCTGTGACTACAAAAACTGAAGAGAACGTTCAGAAAATTAACGAAATTGTGCGGAAAGACCGACGCCTGAGCATTGAGATGATAGCCGATAAGGTAAACATTAACAAAGAAACAGTAAAGGCACATTTTGCACGATGAATTAAACGTGACAAAGTTTGTGCAAAAATGGTGTCGAAAAACCTCACTCAGGAACAAAAAGACAATCGAATGAACATTTGCTCTGGCATCATGGAACGACTCACAGAAGAATCAGTCTTGCTCACAAAAATCATCGCATATTATGAAACTTGGAGTTTCCAATATAAGCTGGAAACAAAGTGACTGGAAGCCGGCCGAATCGCCAAGACAGATAAAAGGAACAAGTCAAAATTGAAGGTAATGCTGATCGTTTTTTTCGATACCAAGGGTGTTATCATGATTGACTTCGTGTCTGAGGGTCGAACTGTTAATCAGAAATACTACAAAGAGCAGGGAAAGAATAAGGAAGAAAATATCGGATTTGCGGAAGAACGACTCGTGGATTCTGCACCAGGACAACGCACAACGCATAGGTGAAACAGTACAATAGCATTGCTGTGCTTGATCATCCTTCGTATTCGTCAGATCTTGCACCGTGTGACTTCTACCCCTTCCCAAAAGTGAAAAGTGCGTTAAATGGAACGCATTTTTAGTCTATCGAACATGTAAAAGCAAAAACGAGTTATTGAAGAGGCTGAAAACTGAGGAATCATAGCATTATTTTGAACAATGAAAGACGCGTATTAATAAAAATTATAAATTTACATTTTTGATTCTTAACCTCAATATATTTATTCACTTGTTTACCTTTAACACTTCCTTTCTCCTTGTAATGACGATTCCATTAGTTTCTTTTGTATTTTATCCTCTGTCATTCTCTACACGTGGTCATACCATTCCACTTGTCTTGTATATACATATATTATAGATTACATCGCGTTGTACCTCTACCATTGCAAAAAAATATTCCTACGATTGCTCATTGTTGAAGAGATTGATCTCAAGGAATCAATCAACATTATAGAAGAGGCTTTGGACGACCACTGTGAACCACCGAACTGGTAGATATGAGATTAGGATTGCTTGCTCTTATGAATTAACATAGTAACACGAAGTTTGTTAGAAATATCTTTTTTTGGTATAGACAGGCCATAGAATTCATATAACGCCGTATTCTTTCATTTGGGTAGATTTCCTACCATTCAAGGTCAATTATACCTCCCATTGATTGGCGTTGTGTCTTTAGATTAGAACAGTGTAATGTAGGGGCAAATTAGGATGAAGGATGGAACAATATCATTTTATTAGACGAACCTCGTGTTCGTTGTGGGCCCGTGATGATCGTATACAAGTAAAAAGTTCGAGAGGAGAAAAGAAGTTTTTGAAATTTTCCCTAAAACATGAGACTATGCATACTAGACGATCTATGATTTGGGGTGGAACTAAAATAGGAAGCGGGACTCCTTTATTATTCCCTCGAGGTTCATAAGTACCTTTTCAAAGTTCCGCTACCATTCGCTTCATCGTATATCTAAAGGCTAACCAATTTCACATTACAATAAGACAATGCACGTCCTTATATTGCAGTTGTCACACTACGGTTCCTACAAGAGACCCACATCACTATTATCAATTGGCCTGCGCGGTCGCTACATCTATTGCCCGTAGAATATGGAACTGGGATATGATAATAATAATAATAATAATAAATAATAATATATTGATGTATATGTACATACGCACGTCATTACATTATATAAATAAATAAAAACACAAAAACGAAAACCTTTGTGGCTCACAGTTAATACACCACCAAACACGTTAAAACCCGCAAGATTTATATAAAACACAGTAACAATGAAAACATAAAAACACAAAAATGTCAATGTCAAAATTTATGTATCAGAAAGTCATTTACTGAATAGAAACAGTTCTCCACCAGCACTGTTTCTATTAATCTTTTGAGAATAATCCATGGTAGGCTCCTAAACCTATAAGGCAAAGCATTGTATATCTTCACGGCCATGTAATTTGAACTTAGCTGATTTTTCCCTATGCGATAGTACGGTATGACCAAACTACTCTGGTTTCGTGTTTCATATTCGTGAAAATCACCATTTTTGCAGAACTTATCTGGCGACTTATGAACAAACTCCAGGCAAGCAAGTATATACAAGGATGGGAGGGTCAGTATTTTGTGTTTTCTGAATAGATTTGCACAACTTGTAGTATTAGATACACCACTAAGGGCTCTGATTGCACTCTTTTGCATCCTGAAAATCGCTTCGGCCGCGCCAGACGCGCCCCACATCAATAGGCCATACATAGCTCTTCCCTGAAAATTTGCATAGTACACAGTTCTAGTCGCCTCGGGTGTAGCCACTAGTTTCACTCCTCGTATAGAGTATATTGCTGATGCCAGATTGCGACACAAGTTATCAATGTGGCACTCCCAAGTCAGGTTGCTCGCAATCAGCAGGCCCAGAAACTTAATATTCACTTTGGCCTCCCCGGCCACTCCCCTTGTTGTTATTGACAGCTGTTGGGTTTTATCATGATTTAATTTCATAAGATTGCTATTAAACCACTCGCTTGCCTCCCCCAATGCAGTCTCCATATAAGCCTCTGCAATTTCCCTGCACTGGGTACGCACTATTATAGATCTATCATCTGCAAACTGGGTGACTCTACCCACGGTAACATTATGGGGCATATCATTGACGTAGATTAGAAACAAAAGAGGCCCCAATATTGACCCCTGTGGAACCCCTCCATCAATTGGCGCTGCATCCGAGAGGCGATCATTCCAGTATACCTTCTATCTTCTGTTTGCCAAATAAGAACCGATCAGCTCATTTGCTTGTCCTCTCACTCCATACATGTTTAACTTTCCCAGAAGTATCCCATGGTCCATTGTATCAAAAGCCTTACTCAGGTCGCAACATTCCAGAATTACCGCATCTCTAGCATCAAGAGCATCCGCTATATATTCCAGGACCTCCGTAATCGCCTCAGATAGCCATGCTGACCTACATTTATGAGTATGTTAAATGGTCGGTATGCTTTGTAACCCTCCAATGAAGTTATAACATCTACATGATTCCCTACGAGTTATTTGGAATGTGCTTCCACAGGAGTCCATAGAATACGTTTTTAGAAGCCTTCCCATACGAATAGCAGAATGTATTCGTTTATAATACATAAAGTGTAAATCGTTGTTAAATTTTTTCTATAAAACGTGTGAATTTTGAAAATGTATTCAATATTTGTAGAAAATTTGGTTTAAAAATACATACTTTTACTGTGTAACCAACTTCGATCAGATTTATATTAATTAACGTCAGAACAAACAGTTATCTTCTATTAAATTACTAAAAACTTCTCTACTCGCAATTAACAGCTTTAGCAGAAATTATTAACGACTAAAAAAATTCTCTTTTCTCTCTCAAAAAAAAAAAAAAAAAAATTAAACAAAAGTCTGAAAGAGCTTTTTTTCACCAGATGAAATCTTCAGTAATTTTCAACCAATTCATTCTCTTTAACTCATTTCAGTCGTCACGCGTATCCCGGCCCTCCAGCATCCAATTTACATCCGTCCACGTTTCGACTCGTTCTCATCTTCATTTCGCTTGCGAAAACCTCCCGCTACAACATTATCGACCGCCCGTTGCCCTCAATCATCTCTCAAGTTCAAAAATCCGTGGAAAACGCCATCCAGCACGGTAATGTCGTCACGCCGCTAAAACGAAGGAAAAAATACGAAACTTGTTTTTTTTTTCTGCGGTGCCAACAGGGCAAGCGACGCGTGAAATATATACAAAGTAATAAATCTGCATTTGTTCGACCTCGTTTCGTATGACTCGAGGAAGCCGAGAGGTTTTCGAAGTAAAATAAAATAAAAACACTAAAAAATAAATAAAGTTGTACACATATTTCATTTTAATGTGACATGCGTATTTAAAAATATTATTTAAAAGTGGATTATTGATATAAAATACTTGGAATATGTATAATAGGAGACTTTTTATTAATCAAAATAACTTCCGTTTGTTTGAACACAGTTCCTAGGGACTTAAAACGGGAATGTAATTTAAAAATACTAAATATTTAGAGCTTTTTAGAAGTTTTTGCAGCATCGTTAACCTCTTCTTTATCAGGAAATAATTTTCATTTAAAAAAGGCGTTTTTTATTTACAGAATTATTCGAGGATTGTTCTGAATAAGGCTCCAAAATTTCTAGTTTCTAAACTTTTATTTAAAACGTTTTGTTTTTCATTCTGTCGTCCGAAAAGATCAATATTTTCCATAGACCATTTGTTAGTATTGTAAAAAAAATTAAACACGTTTTACAATATTTTGGTAAGGTTTATAATTTCTCGGTCACAGAAGAACTTACGAGGGAGCGTTTTTATATTCGCGGAATGAAGAGGGGTGAGTAGGCGCATTGGGGGGCGTGGCCTGTGCAGCGAATGATTAGTATAAATACGAAGTTTCATTGTTATTAGACAGTTAGTCTTTGAGCTATCGTCAACCAAGTAACATAATCAGGAGTGAAAAGTGAAATATGGAAAAAATCGAATATCGTGCCGTTATAAAGTTCCTTACCAGGCAAGGAAAATCAGTCGCGACCATAATGAATGAGATGTCATTGGTTTACGGCGACTCTTGTCCAGGAAAAACCATGGTGTTGGCATAGTTTATTTAAACAAGGAAGGGAATCCCTTTTGAGGTGACCACGCCAGCACTTATCCAAAAAGTTGAACAAATTGTACTCGAAGATGCTCGAAGAAATAGTTGGAGTATCCGATACAACAATTTTTAAAATCCTACACTATCATCTTGGCATGTCTAAGGTCAGCGCAAGATGGGTGCCGAGAATGCTTACGCCGCCGCAAAAAGTGGAATTGTTACTGGAGACGAAACTTGGGTTCACCATTATGAACCTGAGTCCAAACAAGACTCCATGCAGTGGCATAAAAAGGGCACAGCACCTCCCAAGAAATTTAAAGTGTCACAATCAGCTGGGACTCGGAAGGAATATTGTTGATTGATTATAAAGATAAAGGTGTTTCTATAACCGGAGAATATTACGCTTCAATATTAGAGCGACTAAAAGAAGCCATTAAAGAGAAAAAACGGGGAAAATTGACAAAAGGAGTTCTGCTTTTGCACGACAACGCGCCCGTCCATTTAGCTGCCCTGCATAAGGTGGGCTTCGAAATTGTGAATCACCCACCCTACAGCCCAGACCTGGCCCCGAGTGATTATTACCTGTTTCCGAAAATGAAAAAAGAGCTGCGGGGTAAAAAATTTACTGCCGATGATGAAGTCAAGGAGGCAGTTTCGGCGTATTTTGCAGATAAAGAGAAATCATTTTTTTATGAGGGTATAAATAAATTAATTGAAAGATGTGAAAAATGTATCCCTCTTGCGGGTGAATATATTGAAAAAGAAAAATAATTTGGTTTTTTTATTTCCACCCCTTGTCCCCCATTCCGCGAATATAAAAACGCTCCCTCGTACATTAAAGATTTGATACCAAACTATAAATTAACAATCATACCAACGAGATATCTAATGTCGCACTAAAAACTTTGGGTTTCATAATTAGAACCACCATGTCCATCTCATCAATTGACAGCATATTACCACTGTATTTTCCCTTTGCTCCAAACTACTGCACTGAAACTGTTTCAGTGCAGTAGTTGAGCCCTGAAGATGTCTCATACAAATGGGTACGAAACGTCGGCAGATATACAAGTGACGCTGTTCCAGTCCGAAAGCCCAGAAGGAGATAACATAAATATAATATTTTTTCCTATTTTAATCGTTTTGTTGATTTCGACCATCACTTTCTTTCTTTTTCTGTAATCGATCACAGATTTTGTTTGATATTTGTATCGTCAGATTGAAATATCAAAAGATAAATCCCCAATAGTTTGAATTTCGTCTTCTTCTTTTGGCATAACCAATTATGCTTGTTTTATACGTCGACCTTCCAACTTCTGCGTCAACGATCTACGTTCCTATTGTCCCATGATCTTTTATATCTCAATATTTTGACGATTCTTTCCTCTAATGTTCCTTTTGTATGACTAATTATTGTTTACAAGCGTCTGCTACATTCTTGATCTCTCATTTCGTATTTTGTTTTTCAAAATTTTTTAGGTAAATTCAATGGACCCTATGGTTGATCAATTTAATCACTTAAGGTTGATATATAACCCCTTTCCAAATTAATTTTCGTATTCCGTATTCGTATTTCGACAACTAAATTGTCGTCATCAAAATTTTGATTATAATTTTTCATGTATATAGTTTGGAAAACTAGTATCGATTTTAATTTCTACCAAGACGAAGACAAAAAGAGTTTCCATGCAAAAGTATAGCGATTTTTTGAATCCTCAAAATTGCATTTTATGAAAACTGAAACTGAGGAATAATTAGGGATGTAACGAATTACTTTAGAGGATTAAATGTATTCCCAATATCTAACATTCTCGCTGCATTATCGTTTTATATTCAATAAACATGCACGAACTACATCTGGATGTTAGACACTTGTTTACACGAACACAGGTTGTTAGAGCACTCGTGTGCCAAAGCCTAGTACATAATAGGTTCGCAAGTTGTGCAACCGACGTCAGCTAGTGGCGGTGTCAATTTGTGCCGTCGCATGTTTATCATTACGGAAATGTGACATCCACTTTGTTAGGAACTTGTTCAATTTGCCTGATCTTCCATTTAGATTGCAGATACAAATGCAATCTAATTAATTCAACATGTGAGACCACAGTAAGAGGCGTCGGTTTGGATCGAGCCAGTGGGTGAAAGATGCGCATTCATACAGGGTGTTGAATAAGTAATATTTTCCGTTAAAGATTTATAATTTTATAATTGAACAGTTTTTAATTTGGGGACATTTTTTCGAAATAATTTGAAAATGTTTTTGTTGATTTAAGACGGTATTATTGAGTAAGATCCATTATATTAAATTGTATTTGCGTATTCGTTTGCGATGGCAAAAAGTGCAGATTTTGAAAACAAATACCTAAAGGTTACAAAAAAGACAAGAAGATTGCAAGATGTCGAATGCTCTGCTACATCGAATTTGTAATTACCAGGATTAATTGAAATCTTATCAACCTATGTGAAACTACAATCTGTTAGTACATGATTTGATATCATTCAATTGTTATCCGAATTTAAAGTAAAATATTCTTTTACATTGTTGAAATGGAAAAAAGTGTTGGTCGACAAAGAAAACAGTCTAACGGTGTCAAATCACATGATCTTGGTGTCCAATTAACATCGCCGTTTCTTGAGATTACACGTGCAGGAAATTTTTCTCTCAATAAATCAGTTGATTCGTGTTCAAAATGAGGTGTAGCGCCATCCTGTTGAAACCACATATTCTCTAGATCAATATTCATTAATTCAGGCCACAAAAATTCGGTTATCATCCGACAATATCGATCACCATTGACAGTTACAGCTTCACCAGCAGCATTTTCAAAGAAGTAAAGTCCAATTACACTACCTGACCATAATGCACACCAAACAGTAACTCGTTTAGGATGCATAGGTTTCTCATGAATAATTCGTGGATTTTGCTCACCCTAGATACGGCAATTTTGTTTATTAACATAGCCAACAAGTTCAAAATGTGTCTCATCGGAAAACATTATTTTTTGAGAAAAATCAGCTAGTTGTTCATTGATTAAATTGACAAATGAACGGCGTTTTAAATGATCTAATGGCTTCAGTTCCTGTGTTATTTGAAACTTATATGCCTTCAGAGCTAAATCCTTGTGCAAAATACGCCATGTTGTTGATCCACTAAGTCCAAGTTATTGTGAACGTCGTTTAAATGGACATTTCAGGATCTTCAGCAATACTTTCACGAACCGAACCTATACTTTCTTGTGAACGACTACTACGACTGTATTTTTCACTTTTTTGATCTTCCACGGAACCGGTCAATTAAAATTTTTTAATAATTCGACCAATAGTGCTTTCAGATGGACGATTATATAAACCATAAAATTCACGTAATTTTCTAAAAACTCTTTCCACAGAACGCTGATTTTCATAAAATAATTCGACAATTCGAACGCGTTGTTGTACTGTGTACGAAGCCATTTTTATAAATGTCATACATCACACTTTTTAAATGCCCACATACCCAGACAAATTCAGTGCGCCATCTATATTTTATTTATTCTTAAAAAAAGCCGCGCAATTTGAAACACTCTTCATATTTATTTGAAAATGTCATAGCATTCTCCGATTCTGTCACAGTGTTGTGATATAAATCATTTGTTTCGGGTTTTTAATGTCTCTACATATAAGAACCAATAGAAAGGCAGTTTTAAAAATCACACGGTGATCACACGTTCGAAATTAAATTTAATTATTCTGCAGCCAATTATTTGAAACCAGCAAACTGCAAATGAACACAAATTGCGTTGAATGTCATTTCGTGTTTAATGGGATTTTTAGGATTAATATCGTGATTCCTGCACCACTGTGATACGTAGGGCTTAAGCGCAAATTCATACATATATGTACATAAACTACGCCGTCAAAAGAATAAGAAATTCAATACTAATAATCCGGTATAATTACTCCAGGATTTCGATTCCGATGTTCATTTACGTTGTACTGCAGACTGTCCGTCCGAACACGGGAATCTGCCAATATCAGGCGCTTAACTGAGAGAAGCGACTGAAGTTATCGCAATCCAATGTACATGTTTGCGTGTATAGTCTCACTAAACACTAATATGCTCTAAATGTCAGATTTCGATGCTGACAAAGGTGCACCAACAAAGGTTCAGTTAGGGTTGTTATGTTCGCACAGTTCCATTGATGTATCAATAGTCCTAATGCAACAATACAGCAGTCAATACGGCAATTAATTCCTTTAGATCGCGATCGATGTTCTCTCTTAATGGATGCCATTTTAATTAAGGGAAGGATTAATTGATATTAGGGCTTCCCCTTGTTAATTCGGTAAAATAAGGATTTCTTTAGAGCATATAGTAGTCTTGTTTTATGGTGTTTGAAACTGTGGATTAAATGGCGCATTCATGAATAATAAATTTATTCTAACAATACGTAACAATTCATTCTCTTTATCAATGATTTTCTATTATGATGCGGGGGGATGCATGGTGAGGTCACGACCGGAACCAGTTACCCTGGGTGTACCGCAAGGTTCTATTTTGGGATCTTTACATTTTTACTGTACATAAACGACTTCCCGGACGCTACGGAATCCTTAACGGTCCTCTTCGCAGATGACATATCCACAGTCACAGACTCTGGAAATGAAGACTTGAGTATGGCCATAACAGAAAATATACATGTGTTAGGGAAGTGGTTTGCGGCAAATAATCTACAATTAAATCTATCCAAAACCCATCTGCTGACCTTTGGTAACAATTTACCGACAGATGTGGTGGTGTGTGATGAAGTGCTTGCCTCTAAGTGTGACGCGCCATTTCTTAGTCTTAGGGTTGACTCTGTCCTGGAAGCCTTACATCAATGAACTATCAGGGGGGCTGTCTCGGTTCTGCTACTGCTTGCGTGTTACTTCTCCTAACGTTGGTGTGGAGGCGGGACTGCTTTCTTACTTCGCCTATGTACATTCGAGGCTCCAGTATGGTGTGGTGTTCTGGGGCAATTCCATCAGCTAGCGGAGGATATTTGTCCTCCAAAGGTCATGTATTAGAGCAATTTATGGCATGAAGCCAACAGGGAGTTGTGTGGGTGTGTTTCGATCTGCCAAAGTACTAACAATGCCCTCAATCTATGTGCGCGCTACATGTGAAAACAAACTGTAACGAATTTTTTAAAAATACGAAACGAATCACGCACATATTACGCGAAACCTTCGTAATATGCATCTTGTTCCCCACAAACGAATTTTACAAAAATTCAAAAAAATATTGTTCACCATTGCGTAAAAATATACAACCACATACCGCTTCGGACCAAGAGCTTGCCGTTGGCCCGGTTTAAAACTAGTTTTAAGTTTTGGCTAATAGAGCAAGAGTTCTACAGTGTGGAAGATTTCCTTAAAACAATTGTAGACATTGGCGTATAGCACATGTCAACTGCACGCATATATATATGTATATATATATATATATATATATATATATATATATATATATATATCTATTTTAGCTTGTAATCGTTAATTCGTTGTTATTTATTTTATACTTATGAAATATTCTATGTTTTATTTGACATTATGGAACGTAATAAATATTATTATTATTATTAAACATCGACTGTCCTGTGCTAGCATACGCTGATGACATTAAGATTTATTATAAAATAGCATCCGTCGGGGACACTTACAAATTGCAATCGGGCCTGGAATACATTAGGGCATGGTGTAACACTTATCATTTGATATTAAATATGAATAAATGTTGTGCAGTATCATACACAAGAAAAAGTGTACCATTGCTGTTGGACTATAAAAGAGGTGATACGGTCCTTACCAGTCAGTTTCAAATTGAAGACCTGGGAGTTACTTTCAACCACCAATTGACGTTTAGACCTCATATTCTGGCAACTTGTGCAACTGCATGTAAATCTTTAGGATTTTTAATGCGTGTTTCTAAATGGTTTGGAGACATGGGAGTGTTAAAATCTCTTTATTACGCTCTTGTTATTAGCAAGCTGGAATATGCTGACATCGTATGGTACCCTAGTTTTGCTTATCACTACTTACTGCTGGATCGAATACACAGATTCCTAAAATTTTTGTCTTACAATATGGATGGAACGTTTCTATCCATTGGGATTAGTTGAGTGGAACTGCTCTCCAAACATGGAACGCTATCTCTTGCAGAAGGAAGAGATCGACATTGTGCGAAGCTTATGTGGAATTTATTGTATGGCAACATTGACTCTGAGTTTCTTTTATCGCGAGGGTTTTTTCGCGTTCCTAGGATTTCTGCCAGGCATGAAAGCACATTACACCTTACGGCGACAACCTTTTAACCCCTTAACGCACTTCATATCAAGCTCGTTTTTTAACTAGGCTGTCCACTTTGTAAAGACACATGCATGCTATTAACTAGAGTTGGGAAGTCTTACCTTGGGCCAGGTTCGTTTTGAGTACGCAGCGCCCCCACCTGTGTAATGTAATAAAACAGATGAACTATAAGTTAGTAGTGAGCGGATCTTTATATAAGGCGAACCTATAATTATTAAGTATACAGACGTGGATAAAGGAGAAACGAGACCATTGGTTGACGCAATTCGAAAGTTCATTTATGGATTTTCCGATTTATATTATAATGGTGCTATGCATATACTGTAAAGTTTGCGGTAAACCGTTGATATGCTTTGACAAACGCAACTGTAAAAATAATATAAAGACTGTACATCAAAATAAGAAAAGTAGCACATCACCAAAAACGAAATTTATGTTTGATTTACTGTTTGTAATAATCGCCTGTGATTTTAGACTTCATCTATTCGACAAGTAATCGTCTCATGATTTGAATATGTAAAGTTGCATGTCTACGCCGATAAACCTGAAACAATTGAGCATTTGGAAGCCAACATTCGACGCGTTATTACCGAAATACAGCCTGATTTACTGTTAAGAGTGTGTGAAAGTTAGATCTCCAGATTACGTCATGTACGCGCCAGCGGCGACTACATGGCCGGAATCATATTCAGACATTAATGCTATAAAATTATCTTTTAAATAAAGCCAATTTCATGGATATTAAAAACATTTTTCTGTGTTTTATTTTAATTTAAAGTTCTCCGCCTCCAAAAGAAACACCCTCTACTATTAACTGTCAAGAAGGTAACTTAATTTTAATGGATTTAAACGAAGCATAACTGCAGTATATTATAAATAATTGATGAAAACTATTGTTGAAGTTAAGATCAATCTAAATGAGATCTGAACTTCATGAATTTGTCAATGTAAATAGCAAAATCTTGAAGCTCAAATATCTATTCGAGTTTGAATCATTTGTACGATATAAAATTATGTTTATTTGAATAATTCTATTGATATTTCACTAAAATAAATACACTTTAACCGTAGTATTCTGTATTTCCTTTGAACAATCGTGAACATTATCAAATTAATATCCCAAATACACACACACACACACACACCCGCAAACAAAAATAACTAAACTTCAAGCTCTAATGTACACTCTATTCATTTGAATATAACAATTTAGATAAGCCTAAATTACTTTTAATTCAACCATTGAAATTTCCATCTTCTCGAGTTCCCCTTATTTACTCTGCGCAAATATGACAGATTCAGCATATTCTTGCTTCCAACATCACCAACACGCGAAGCAAATTTCTGCCTTTCACTCTCCCTTACGTTGCCAGACGTCACTAACCCGACTCCAAAACCCTTCCCACCGCCCCCATCGACATCGTTTAAGCGTAATGTTCATTCCTTTAAAGGTGAAGGCACTTTGGTTTCTATTCGTATACCGTGGAACTGTTTAATTTGATCTCGGAGTGCTCCCGTAACTGCACGGTGCTGCTTCAATGTCGACAATCCGCGAAAATCCTCCGACTCTACGAATATTTTGAAGAGTTTACCGCAACCGCCCGATATGTCAGTCACTTCTATGTTGAGCGCGTTCGGAAATGATCTCGCCAGTATGGTTCGTAATTCTTGCGCCTTTCCCACTCGAATTCCATTGTGTCCTCGTATGTGGAATGGTAATTTTTGGTGGTGTCTTTGAAATAAAGTCACGCTCCTGGAAATGAAAGTACGATAAGATGTATTGTGGAATTTTATTTGCTGTTAACATTACGTTTACCGAAAGAACGATGTCATCTTGTAGATTTGATTACATAAATGTCTACTGTCAAAGTTACTTACGTTAAAGTTGTTTACGGCATTTAACTTTAGATGGCGTAGCTTGTTACGTTTACTAATATCTGCGTTCACCTATGATTAGTTAGCGCTTGCTGAAGCTATGTCGTGAACAGCCATCTCCATCAGCAGTTGTTTAGAAAACAACATATTTGTAATATAAGAGATATTTTTAATGTTATGTCTTGAAAAACTCAGAAAAAACTATCAGAAGAAGAACTAAAGAAAGTAAGAAGATTAAGGAACTAAAAGAACTAATTGCGGAAACAAGAAAAGGCATCAAAAACTATTTAGAAAATTTAGTTCCATTCTCATTAACATTTATTAAAGAAAGCAATGAGGAAATTAAAAAGACGCTACACAACATACGAGAGTGGTTTGCTATGTAAGGTCTCCAGCTCTATAAAATAAGAACAGGAAAAGACGAAATAACGTAACCGGTCTCGAAATGTAATTTTATTGTACTACCAATGCACATAATTATTTTTCCACATAATCTACATTGGTGTTAACACATTTCTTCAAACGTTGAATACATTTCTTTCTTCCATTCATGAAAACAATTTCTTGTTTACTATTGGTGTAATTGCGAACTGTATTCCGAACTTTAGTGTCTGATAAAAAATGTCCTACAACTTTTGAAACAACAAGAAATCTGTGGGTGATAAATCAAGACTGCACGGAGGGTACAGGCTCGTCAGTCTCCTCATCATTTCATTGCTACAACGCAAAATTCGGTCTTTCGGGCCTTACGGATATGATTCTTTAGTGGTTAAGTTTTGCATCTTATTGAATTAATTTGTAGTCACTTCGGCAGGTACTCGGTATGAATGGTTTCCTTGGCATCCCAAAAAATGCTTGCCATGGCTTTCTTCGTGGAAGAGATTGCGTTGAACACACTGGCCAACATTCTTCACATTCATACAATCATTGCCACAAACAGCTTTCAAACACCTGTAGATTTCGATGAGCAACCTCCCTTATGAATCGTTACTCGTTACTCAAAAATCGAACTTTCATATGTACCACTGCGACTCAACGACAGTACACAGGAAAATGAAATTTCGCATGCTGAGACGAGATATTCGAAATTACTGTTTGCGGGCCAGAATTTGTTTCGATTCCTGTGACGCATGACGTTATTGAAGACCGTACATATCAGTCCACCCTTATATATCCAATCAGAAATGAGTCTAAAAAATGGACAGGAAAAAATGAACACAAGGTTCAAGCTTTTGCTAAACATCTGGAGCAAGTATTTCAAGACTATAATAAGATAATTAGAAACATCATTTCAAATGGAATTTACTCAAAAAAAAAATAAAAATAAATGAAATTATCCAAGCAATTAAAAATAATATTGATGGAAGGAAAAACTCCAAGCTTTGAAAGGATAACCAGCAAGGTTCTCCAAAATATGCTTAAAACCTAGATTTTCAATACCACCCTTTGACTAAACTTTCTACCAGACATCTGGAAAGTTACTCAGATTTTCATGGTTCATTAACCTAGAAAAGAACCCCGAAGATGCTTCTTCTTATAGGTCATTCAATTTGGTGACTGTTATGTCTAGTCTTTGAAAAGAATACATTAGAGGACTGGTATCAATTATCCATGAAAATATTAGGTGCCCAACTAAGTTCTCGCTGTTTTTTAAGAGATGGTTCCAGTAGTAAGTGCTGGTCGATTGTGACATAACCAAAACGTCATGAACCAAGCTTAGACATATGGTAAACAAACCGCTTTAACACATAAGTGATTTTGTTTTTGCGTCATATACTTTTGGTTGTGTGAAAATGTCTGATTTTGTGTCAAATAATCGTCATTTGCGGGAAGTGTTGCTTTTCTTCTTTCATTCGAAGAAAACGGCGGCTGAAGCGCAACGAGAACTCGAAAAAGTTTACGGAGCTGCTGCTCTAAGTGAAACAACGTGCCATGATTGGTTCCGTCGCTTCAAAGACGGTGATTTCGAAGTTGACGACCGTTCGCGTGAAGAAAGACCAAAAACCTTCGAAGACGCTGAATTGGAGGCATTGCTCGATGAGGATCCGTGCCAAACGCAAAAAGAGCTTGTTTCAGCATTAGGAGTTACCCGCCAAGCCAACTTGGGTTCCTCATGATTTGAAGCCAAGAGACGTTGAGCGTCGTTTTTTCGCCTGTGAACAACTGCCCCAGCGGCAAGAAAGGAAGGGTTTTCTTCATCGCATCGTTACGGGTGATGAAAAATGGATTCATTACAGCAACCCAAAGAGAACAAAATCATGGGGACTGTCCGGTCATGCTTCTACGTCGTCGGTTCGGCTAAATATTCACGCTTCGAAGGTTTTGCTGGGTATCTGATGGGACCAGGGAGGTGTTATTTATTATGAGCTGTTGAAACCCAACGAAACCATCACTGGAGAACGGTATCGAACTCGATTGATGCGATTGAGCCGAGCACTGTCCGAAAAGCGGACACAATACGAGCAGAGGCACGAAAAAGTGATTCTACAGCATAACGCTCGGCTTAACGTTGCCAAACCCGTTAAAACCTATTTAGAAACGCTCAAATGGGAGGTCCTACCCCACCCGCCATATTCCCCAGATATTGCGCCGTCCTATTATTACTTGCTACGTTCGATGGCACATGGTCTGGCTAATCAGCAGTTCCGCTCATATGAAGACCAAAAAATGGCTTAATTCTTGGATAGCCTCAAAAGACGAACACTTCTACAGTGACGGTATTCGAGCTCTGCCAGAAAGACGGGAAAAAGTTGTCGCTAGCGATGGGTAATATTTTGAATGATTCATTTGTAAACATTTTTTTCACAATAAAGTTGCATTTTCACCAAAAAACAGCGAGAACTTAGTTGCGCACCTAATAGTATTTAGATTTGGAAGACAGTGCTATTACGATTAATCAAATTAAATGTATAATATATTAAATCAACTGGGGATTTTTCCTTTTACGTCAGGTAAAAATGCTACGTAAGTAATAAATAAATAATTGTAAACAGAAATTAACCCCTTCATCTTTTTGCTAATGAAATTATTTAATTCAAACATCACAAAGAGAAATTTTGAGAAAATTACAAGTTATATACATATAAAACTACTTTTTTCAAAAAGACAGCCTTCGGTATACGTTTTGTTGTGCCTTTTTTTCCACCAGCTGAAGTTAATTTAAATCCCATTCGCCTGACAAAGTTTTAATTGGATTTCATTGCTATCTTCGTGACGTATCTGTGGTACGTCATCTCGGTGCGTGAAACTTAATAAATCTACACATTCCCATCCATAACATAGCCCATTCTTTATTATTTTTCGCATGTTAATCTCATCCTGTTGGTATCATCCGCAAATCATTCGTTCTCTATCGCTGTAATATGACACGAATATGTTCAACATAGATGTCAGTACTCATGCTCTTGCCTTCGCGTCGGATACTAGGCGAATATATGAATAAATGTCGACAGAAATATTAAGTATTTTTTTCTCTCACGTTTCGTTGATATTGCTCGGTTATCGCGTATGTACATATGGCGGCGCATGAGCGGTGTAGACGAAAAAAGGGCCCCTAATATCTGTCGAAATCTAGGAGTTATATCTATCATATTTTTGACGTTTCAATATATATGACTTTTTTCATGTTAAATGATATTGAATGGTGAAAACACATACTTCATTCTTAATGAAAATATCACTGCAAATTGTATTTTGATTCTATTTATATGTTATAATAGTATATTAACAAATCTATTTTATATTAATAAATTATTTAAAATTTAAAAATATATTTTTCAATCTACTCGTAGACGTAGATTAGCGGTCGTTGTCTATATTCTTTATTTAGAAAAAACTTAAATAATTAACAATACGAGGATAGTTTGACAAGTAGTGAGAATGGAAAAGAAAAACGAATTTTTTAAATACAAAATAATTTTTATTTTTCAATATATTCTCCTAAAAGAGCAATAGATTTATTCCAACGCTGCTCCAATGACCTTATGCCATCTCTAAAAAATACTCATTTACGAAGATGATAAGCTCGTCGTTAGACGAAAATTTCTTTCCGCCTAATGCCGTTTTCAATTTTGGAAAAAGGCGGAAGTCGGAAGGGGTTAGATCCGGCGAATAAGGGGCATGCGGTACTAATTGGAAATACAACTCGTGGTTTTTGGACATCGCAACTGTGCTGGTATGCGAGCGAGCGTCACGATTTTGGGTGCTCCAGAGCGCGCTTCATCAACACAGCTTGTTCTACCACGTTTAAATTCATTTACCCATCTACTTATTGTGGCGGATGATGGAGCAGATTCACCTTGATGCCATCATGTTTCCCGTAACTCATCTTTTATTTCGGTAGCTTTCATACCCTTAGTTACGAAGTATTTAATCACCGCACGATACACTGCTTATTCCATTTTAACAAAACGACGTGTTGCTTCTTTTTCAATCAACTGTCAAAAATAAACTAATTAACCGATTTATCTAAATATCTAAATGTAAATATATAAATAGCCAACCTAAATTACAATGCATTTGTTTTACCAATTAGAGCGCCATCTATATGTCATTCTCACTACTTGTCAAACTATCCTCGTAATTATACCCTTAATTACGAAGTATTTAATCACCGCCGATACTCTGCTTTTTCCATTTTAACACCGGATGTAACCTTTTTCAACCTTAAAAATCTTTACTTTATCTACAAAACTAACTATAAATAAATCTAAATTACAATGCATTTGTTTTACCAAGCTCTAAATGGGGCCTAGCCCCCATACACATCCCTTCAGGTCTAGAGGCTGACATCTTCAGGACTTAACTGCGGCTACTGCTTTCGCCTCAGTATAGAATTATTAAAGACGTGGTTCCATTCCAGAAGCGAATAATAATTTCTTTTCTTTTTTAATTTAAGTTTCGGAATTTGAGTTTTCGTATTTAATTTCCTAAATACCCCTTTCAAGTTAAAAAATCTGTTTCTCTTTTTACAGATCATGAATATTGGTATGAACAGGCCAGAATCGCCTTGAGAAAGCGTCTGCAATATGCCACAGATCGTAGACCGCACGCCAAGAATGTTATACTACTAGTTGGTGATGGCATGGGAGTGTCAACAGTAACAGCTGCTAGAATATTTGGAGGGCAGAGAATGGGGAAGAAAGGTGAAGAACACGAATTGGCATGGGATACATTTCCAGCTGTGGGATTGGCCAAGGTAATATTTAATAAAAGCACTATATATAAATTTTTTCTTCAGAGGTAGAAGTTATGTTATGGTGTTTTTATTTCAAATGTGTATATAAAGTATATATTTCTAAACACATCGAGCTTCTTCAGAGGTAGAAGTTATGTTATGGCGTTTTTATTTCAAATGTGTATATAAAGTATATATCACTAGAGCTGGTTGGTCGTACCTGCTCCGCTTCTGTCTTAATAGTTTTATGAATAAATAAAACTGCCATATCTGGTCTTAAGATCAGTCGGAAGTAGCATTGCATCTACTTAGACTGACTGTTTGGTGCGCATTTCGTGTTGGAGGAGTCGTTAGACCTTAGCCTTCAAGTTAGTGTTCTTTTCGAGTAAAAATAAAAAGAACACATGCTAGTCATAACCGTAATGATAGTGACAGTTGAAATGCACGACTGTTAAAAACATAACAGCATCAAAATAATATACTTTTAAAAGTATATAAATTGCCTATCAATTAGCAGATAGGTGTATCGATGTTTGATCGCTTTAGTAAGTGAACTAAGACCAGTACGTTACAATATAAACGTTGAAGAATAATGGACCCAAGTTGTGTTCCTGAGGAACACCAGATAATAGTAAATAATTTGGAGGGATAACAACGGAAACACAAGTAACTAGAATGCTGTTGTATTTACGACGATACAAGCTCCAACAGAACCCCTGAGTAAATAAGTCTTTTGAAATTCACATATCAAGATTTAATTAAGATGCTTCGAAATGTCTTCACCTTAATATGGAATCGAGTCCTCAATTGGAAACATATTTTAATTTTTTTAATACAAACACCAACCTTTTGATGAAAAAGTGTATTCTCCACTATCATTCAAACTTCCATGTAATAACTACAATCATTATCGTTTATTATAAAATACGTCGTTTGCAGTTGTACGTATTTACAATTGATCAACCATTATTTACGGTCCATAGTCATAAAAGGATACGATCCAGTGTGTACATAAAATTAATTCTTGAATAAATTTGAACGATTGGGATTACACATCCTATATTGGCTTCGCATTATGATAATGCGCATTTGATAAACAATATTTTCGTATGTGTTTGCGTGGTTATTGAATTTTAAATTATGGATATGTGTTCGTATTCGTGGCGACCGGTTTGAAAAGCCGACCTCATATCCGAATTATATAAACCCCGCTGCTTTTCTATCTGTGAATATGATATTTTAAACAGGAAATGGAACAGATCAATTTCCCTTCCACCCCTCTGACTTTCTATCTGTCGATCTATATACCGGGGAGACTACAAATGATTGAAAATTCTTTTCCTTAGTTGGCAACATATAGATAATATTACAATTAGCAATTCTGGTATGACTGCATGTAAAAAAACAAAAATTCTTGGAAGTAATGTACACCTACATTTGAATATCACATATCCTTGTCGTCAAAATGAAGTAAAATCTCTTATGCATTTGGAATTACGAAAAAATATATGAATCATTAAAGATTGATTATATTACATGACTGCAATTTCATGGCAGTGGTGAGATATGTAATGGTAGCAGATGTCAATTTACCAGTTCTGAGCTAATACGTTTTGTTCCAAAATAATTCTTGGTTCAAAGCAAAAGATATTTCTAAAATATTAGGGTATAATGGTACTAAGAGATCAATACAATCACAAGTAGATGAAGATGATAAAATAAATTATTCAAATGTATTTGGGTGGTGTCAAAACGTCCCCACCCTAAATGAAGATGAAAAAACTATTTATTGAGAGACCCTTGTAGATTTATACTGCATGTCATCGTTATCTATATTTCTGCTATATATCGTTTAGTATTTTTATTGAAGAATCTTTTCCTTTGCCATTCCTGGCCGTTTAGCACGAATCTCAACATTTAATTTTTATAGAAGTTCTGCATAATATTGTCCGTTTATTGTGGTACCTTTCTGAAGGTAATCAGTGAGCAAAATGCCCTTTGAATCCCAAAAAATTGATGCCGTCACCTTGTTTGCCGATAAAGTGGTTTTCGCTTTCTTTGGAGTGAAGAAGCACGTTCTAACCATTGTTTCGACTGTTGTTTAGTTTCGGGTGTTCCGCAGTGTATCCAAGTTTCATCGCAAGTAACAAATCGCTTACAAAAATCAACCGGATTCCGCTTATAAAGGTCCAAACACTCATTGGAAATGCGCAAACGAGTGAACTTTTGATCAGTCGTAAACAATCGCGGCGCCCATCTTTCCGAAAGCTTGGAAAGGCCCAATTCTTTCGTTAAAATGTGGTGTACGTGTTCTGTTGAAATGTTTACCATGTCTGCTATCTCTCACTTTGAGTCGTCGATCTTGCGTAATAATATTATGGATTTTTAAAATCATTTCCTTAGAAATTACGATTTTGAATTCTCCAGAGCGCGCTTCATCAACACAGCTTATTCTACCATGTTTAAATTCATTTACCCATCTACTTATTGTGGCAGATGATGGAGCAGATTCACCTAATATTTCCCGTAAATCATTTTTTGTTTCGGTAGCTTTCATACCCTTAATTACGAAGTATTTAAGCACCGCACGATACTCTGCTTTTTCCATTTTAACAAAACGGCGTGTTGCTTCTTCTTCAATCAGTTGTTAAAAATAAACTAATCAACCGATTTATCTAAATACCTTAATGTAAACATATAAATAGACAACCTAAATTACAGTGCATTTGTTTCACCATTAAGAGCGCCACCTATGTGTCATTCTCACTACTTGTCAAACTATACTCGTATATTTAGTAAACAGGAAAAGACTTCAGTCGTGTGCTGGTGAATCATTTAAAATTAAATACGAAAGTAAATATAAAATTATTGTCACTGTTAAACGTTACTAGGCAACAGACAATTAGTTGTTCCTATCATGGCTAGATAGATTTTATAGTTTCCCTCGTATTATTATCTCAGACGGAGTCTTCTAACTTCATGAAAATTTAACAAATATAATTCTTCAACACTTTTATAAAACATACCGTTATTCAACCGTATAAAAAACACACCAAATTGAATCAAACGACATCTCCCCGTTCCGCATTTCAAAACCAATGAAAAAGGAAGGAAAAACTAAATATTCCGATTTAACTTCGCGACTTCGCGCGAACAAACAGTTTTTATTTCGACAGGTTCGGTTCGGATTCGAAAAGAAACCACTCCTAAATCATTTCGTTTCTTGTGTTTCACCATGCCACCCCTTCGATAAATTTAAAATTCCACGTTTATTTATCACGGCCGACTGCGATCGACTGAGAATAGAATAGCAGCACACCTTTTGTTTTGCTCGTTTTTTTCTTGCTTTTGGTTTTTTCTCCTTCACTTCTATCTTTTTGATTTTTATTTACGCTCGAACGAGTATGGTGCGTTTTCTATTTCTTTTCCGTATTTCCTCGAAACCTTTGAGGTATTATTGCCATGCTGTGTTGGTCTTGTGTAGTTTTAAAATATAATTTAAGGAAATATAAATAAATGAAAAATTCCTGGTGCTAGTAATGCAAGAAAAAACAAATCGCGTAGGTTTTCGCGGTTGTGGTGTCATTTATAGAATAATGTTTGTACGAGAAGTTTCTATCGACGTTTCGGTGTTCATACTGCCAGCTTCTTTAAGCAGATTTATATATATTTATATAACGGGTGGGTCATCTATCGGTTTAAATTTGAACCACCGGTTATTTTGAATCTGGCAATACTTACGTCATTCTATTCTGTCACAAAATTCAGTATACTATCTCCACTGAACGAAATGAATCGATTTACGCTTGAGCAACGTTGGGATTTATTGGAAATTTATTTCCAAAACAAAGACAATTGGTCGGAAATTGCACGAAAATGTCGAACAAAATTTGGTCGCAGAGAAGGACCAACAGTGCCCGGTATACGCAAGTTTATCGCTAAAGTTCCTGAAACTGGTTTCATTGTTGAAGCGCCAAGACGTGAGTGTGCTCGTACAGTGCGTACACCCGAAAATATCGAAGCTGTGGCTCAGAGTGTGCGTGTGAATTCATCAACATCAACTCGTGATCGTTCTCAAGAATTGAACATTTCACGCACCAGTTTACGCCGGCTTTTGCGAAAAGATCTCGGTGTGACGCCTTACAAAGTTCAATTGGTTCAAAAATTGAAGCCGCATGACCATCCGCTTCGTTTTCGCTTCGCTAGATGGGCCAACGAGAAACTGCACGATGATGTCGATTTTGCCAAAAAAATCATCTTTTCGGATGGAGCTCATTTTCATCTTTGTGGGTACGTTAACAAGCAAAGTTGCCGTATTCGCGGCTCAGAAATCCCACACGTGGTCTTACAGAAGCCAATGCACACATTACGACTGACTGTTTGGTGCGGCTTGTGGAGCGGAGGCATCATTGGCCCATATTTCTTTGAAAATGAGGACGGTGGAACCATTACGGTCAATGGAGACACCTATTGCACCATGATAACCGATTTTTTTGTGCCCGTTCTTCATAATATTGATATCAACGATGTTCGGTTTCAACAGGATGGTGCAACTTGCCACACATCTCATGCTACAATTGATTTATTGCGTCAAACGTTTGGTGGCCGCTTAGTTAGCTTAAATGGTGATGTCAATTGGGTGCCAAGAAGCTCCGATTTGATACCGACTATTTTCTGTGGGGCGCCGTTAAAGACAAGTGTTATGCCGACAAACCAGAGATAATTGAGCATTGAAGGCCAATATTCGTGATGTCATTGCCGAGATACGACCCCATACACTCGAAAAAGTGCTCGACAATTGGTCCGATCGAATGGAGTACTGTGGGGACAGCCTCGGCAGCCATATGATTGAAATAATATTCCATCTCTAACCGGAACAATTGTACTTCACAACAAAAAAATAAATTTGGCAAAATTTCAAACCGTTTTTGTTTTATTGAATTTTCAAATTTAAACTTTTAAATGGCCCACCCGTTATATATAATAGTAGACATTGTAGGAGCTCTCAGCTTGATCAGAGAAACGTCGATAGAAGCCGCTACAACAACGGTGAAACTCACGAGAAGGGTGTGTTACAAGAGTTAACAAAATGATAAAAATTCACTTGAGTTAAGTTAAAAATTATTTTAGTTTTCAACGTATTAAGTTTAATTCATTATTCAAGATTTTAAATTCCTTCAGACAAGTAAGTTTTATCAAACTGTCGAAGTATATTTTAGTGTCAGTGATTGCTTCCTCATTCAACCCAAATCTCTTGCTATCGAGTCAAGTTTCCAAATTGGGAGAAAGGAATGCATGATAATGCTCGTAATTATATATTTTGAACAATTAGATTTATGAAGTAGGCATTGAGAGCCTGGCCAACCAATTTCCTAGGCGGTAATTATTACAAAATTCTTGGGTTATTGTCGGATGACGCGTTTTTGCATAAAATATATCAAAATGACCGTTGCAGGCATTAAAAATTGCTGTCAGGGTATAGTCCGGCAATAACTGTTGGCTATAGAAATCCGTTCTATACCTTTACAATGCCAAGCGTTCTTAGATGTTCATGGAGATCGTACACGTTATTATTATTAATTACTATTTCTTTTCTCCTGATTTCTATATTTACCCCAACCACTTTATTCTCTGCTGCTTTGTTTTATATTGTTATGTAGTACCCTTTCATTTTTTCCAGAAAGCCATTAAGTGTTCTGGGTCAACATTTATCTTCTGCTATTTTTACTCGGGCAGTTATTGTCCTACTTCTTGTCATCGTTTTCTGTTCTAATATTCTGAGGTCTTTCCATCCTTTCTACTCATTGTTTCTGTAGGTCTCGAAAGATTTTTGCTTTTCAAAAAGCCTCGGTTAGGGTAAAATCTCTGTTACTGCGATAAAAAGTATTGGACTTAAGACATCCTCTTGCCCTTGATCTTTCTTCACCTGTCTGTTATTGGCACCTCCTCTATTATTTCTTGTAACCATTTGGTTCTGTTCCTTTTTCTCCTTCAACCAGGTTTCCAAACTAATAACAACTTAATTGCTGACTTTTCTTCTGATTTCTATATATACCCCAACCACTTTATTCTCTGCTGCTTTGTTTTTCTTGCTATGTAGTCCCCTTTCATTTTGTTGGACTTAAGACATCCTCTTGCCCTTGATTTTTCTTTTGTAATAAACTCATCTGGCTGTATTTTTATAAAACGTTTATAGTTTTTAATCTATTCCATGTAATATTTCTTGGAATACTATCAAAAACTTCTTCTATGGTCAAAAATTCTAAAAATATATAATTGTCGATCTTTTATACAATAAAATACAGTCAAAGTACAGCACATTTGATATAACATAAGTAGATTTAATAAAAAAAAATCACAAATCATGTAAAAGGAAAGTAATTTCAAAATAGTAAAGAAGATAAGAAAATCTTAAGAAAAATATTATGACAAAGACTTGAAGGCAACTTACTGTGTTTCCCTAAATTACAATCGACCGACCCCAACACTGATTGAGTTTCTTCACATAAAACCCACTATTAAATGTCCTAATTGACCCAGAAGTGTTCCCCAGAAAATACCTCCTACGCAGACCATAACCATCAAAAGCAAACACGCGAATCCAACACTCACTCACGATAGCTATCTCTCAGCAAATCGACCACTCCTTGGACCTCCATCCCAATCTTATTATTACTTATGGGTTTTAGTTGGTGGCCTGACGAGGACCTTAATCTACTCCCGAAAGGCTCGAATATCAAAATACAATCGGAAGGAGTCCGAGACCGGGGTTCTGTTATCGCCGGGTGGTGAACAATAAAGAAGCACCGGAGTGATGCGTTGTTAAGTTCAGCGTTAGACTTCGGGGCACGGAAATGATCTTAGAGATAATTTTCCAATACAGAGATGCGAGAGGGATCCTCGTGGTGTTGATTCTCTTTTCCCAGTTTCTATGCCGTTATCTGGCTTCCTTGTGTTACATACATTTTGAAAGTAATATTTTAGTCGCAGTTTCTTTATTGAATACGAGGGTAGTTTGACAAGTAGTGAGAATGGAAAAGAAAAATAAATTTTTTAAATACAAACTAATTTTTATTTTTCAATATATTCTCCTAAAAGAGCAATACATTTATTCCAACGGTGTTTCAATGCCCTTATGCCATCTCTAAAATGCGATTCCGGAAGGCTTGCAAAATACTCATTTACGAAGATGATAAGCTCGTCGTTAGATGAAAATTTTTTTCCACTTAGTGCCGTTTTCAATTTTGGAGCGTTGTCTTGGTGAAACAGAATCTTTTTCTTTGCCATTCCTGGCCGTTTAGTACGAATCTTAACATTTAAGTTTTGTAGAAGTTCTGCATAATATTGTCCGTTTATTGTGGCACCTTCCTGAAGGAAATCAATGAGCAAAATGCCCTTTGAATCCCAAAAAATTGATGCCATCACCTTGTTTGCCGATAAAGTGGTTTTCGCTTTCTATGGAGGTGCAGAACCACGTTCTGATCATTGTTTCGACAGTTGTTTAGTTTCAGGTGTACTGTAGTGTATCCAAGTTTCATCGCAAGTAATAAATCGCCAACAAAAATCAACTGGATTCCGCTTATCAAGGTCCAAACACTCATTGGAAATGCGCAAACGAGTGAACTTTTGATCAATCGTAAGCAATCGCGGCACCTATCTTGCCGAAAGCTTGGAAAGGCCCAATTCTTTCGTTAAAATGTGGTGTACGCGTTCTGTTGAAATGTTTACTATGTCTGCTATCTCTCTCAATTTGAGTCGTCGATCTTGCATTCTACCTTGCGATCTGTACAGTTGAAAGCCAAACCGCACACTGTCACGCTGTGCATTTTGGCTTTCAACGGTACAGATCGTGCGCGGAATGTGTTTTCGTACGGGTATTTTTGCCGTAGTTTTCCAAGTGCGACACTGTTTAATTATCTTTTTTTTACATCAAAAGTTAGCCAATTTTAATTTTATCATATTTTTCATAATAATATATACATAATATACATATAATTCGATATGTTAGAATCAAATGTTGCTAATGTATTCAGAAGGAACTCGAAAATAATAGTCAAACTACTTAATCATGAAACTGACTTGATTACAACACCACTAATGAATCTCCAAGTTATTTATTACACCCTTATTTCGTGTCCTTTCGTCATCGTTAGTTCTAAATATTTTTGTAGAAAGCTGTTTGTAACAGACGTACAAGGCTCATTGTAACATTGTTTAGTTTATTTTTGTATCCCATGACGATGCCACAGGGCGAAATATATATAGAGAAACGACATAAATATTTTGCGAAACTATCCCAAGTATTAGTTCTAATTATATTTATTAGTATTTATAATGAAGTGAATTCCCTAATTAAAAGTAATAATATTTTTTTTATTGTCCATAAGATCACAGCCCAGTACAGACCTGTACCTTTTTCAATTCTTCAAATTTCATTAAACGAGAAAGGTGGAACTTAAAAGGAAAAAAAGCACAGTGATACGACAAATTATATTACATCCCTTACAATAGGAATTATTATTATTCTGTCCATACTTCCTTTCTTTATTTCTCGTCGTTCTTACGTCTTTTTTTATTATTTTCTCGCTGGAAGAACTTTCATTATTACAGTCATTTGTGTTGACAGAATTCCAGAAAAACCCCTGAACTGCTTACCTTCTGGCTAGCCAGAGGCTCCGAAAAAAGAACTTCGATTTTATTTCAATTTTCTCCGGTGCCTACGCAAGCGAAATGACAACATTTATGCTAGCAGACACTTTTTACGGTGGCTCACCGGGGAATAATCCTTTCTTTTTTTTATACCTATTGTCTTGCCTTGACTGAATAAGAAAATGACGAAAGCTTTCCGTGTAAATCTCATAATATATGACCGTCCAAAAGTATACGTAACCTTTATGGACGATTATTAAATTCCTAAAGAAGTAATCCAACGATGACTGTCGTAAATAAGAAGCAAATAAATTCCCCCGACTGGTTAATGTTTGATTAGTCGCCTCTAATGGGCATCACGACAGTTTATATTTTTCGTACAATATATATACTAGGGCAGATCGATACTTAGTAAACTTAGCGAAAGAAAGCAGAACGATAAAAAATATTGCTCGTTTTTCAACTTGGCAATCCATCAAATACAAGCATTACAATTTGCCTTCAATCCAATTGTAAGAACGCCTCCTGTCTTAACATAAAGTGTCATGATATTATTCCATCATGTGATTCCTATAAAAATAGATTTTACATTAAAAGATGTGGTAAAAGAGGAATTAAATAACATAGAACAATTAGGTGTTATTACAAAAGCCAATGAGGCAAGCGAATAGGCAAATTATATTGCCATTGTATATAAAAAGAAATGGAAAATTACGAATTTCTCTTGATCTTTGCAAATTAAATCTATCTCCTCTAAGAACTCACTATTAATTTCCGAATATTGATGAAGTTAAATCAGAATCAGCAGATGAACAATTATACTCCGTTTTAGACGTCAACTCTAGTTTATAGATGATAAAACTCGATGAAGCCTCGTTTATACACTCCGCGCAACATGAATAGGACCACCCGACTTGTTGCAAGCTTTCGGTGGTTTGAAAAACAATTCATTTACTAAAAATACAATGCAAGTTTGTAATGGTATGATATGGCAAATAATACGCATTATTGCGCAATAGTGCCTAACGTTATGCATTGGGTGACGTAAGTACCACATACATATAAAATGCACCGCGCCGGTTGGATACGACCAGTATTTAATAGTAAGCCACCGGATGAGTGTCGAGTTACAACGTGTATCCGGATAAACAAACATCTGTAATTAAGGCTATTGTGCAACGATGGGACGACAGAAGTGCTTAAGTATGGAAGAAATTGGAAAAATTAAAGCGTTCCATCAAGAAGGGTATTCCTCAAGGGCTACTGCAAAGAAAATAAGTCGATCACACCAGGTTGTGAACAATTTTATTAGGGATCCCGAGAATTATGGAAAACGTTTTAAAGGGCGAACAACATCCGTTACGACTAAGAGAGAACGTCGAGCCATATTACGCGAAGCATCGAATTCGGCATTAACGGCAAGACAAATCGCGAATAACGTTGGAACGAATGCATCGGTAGAACTGTACAGAAGTTACTGAAGACCTGTCCGCATTTAAAACGTTTGAAAATTAAACGACGGCCTCCTTTAAGGGAATTTCAGCGCACTGCACGTCTTCAGTTTGCTCAAGCAAAAATGGGGTGGACAAGAGAATGGCAAACTGTTATTTTCAGTGACGAGAAGAAGTTTAATTTAGATGGCCCGGATGGGTTTTCTTATTATTTCCACGATTTACGTAAAGATGAAGTGATTCAGTCACGAAGGCGAGCCGATGTTGGTTCAGTCATGGTATGGGGAGCTGTTTCCTATAACGGACCTGTTGATTTAGTAATAGTGAAGAGCAGACAGAATTCGGAAAAGTACGTCCAGCTGCTTCAACAGGTGAAAGACAAATTTTCCAACGTTATGGCAGGTGGGCCATTTATTTTCCAACATGATAATGCCAGTATTCACACCGCGCGCATTGTTCGACGCTGGTTTCAAGAACAAGGCATGGAGGTTCTCGATTGGCCATCGCTCTCCCCCGACCTGAACATCATGTTTGGGGATGGTTGTCGCGTAAATTGTACTCAAATGCTACCCAATTCAGTTGCGCTGACGAACTAGAGCAGGCGCTGAAACGAAGTTGGGCGGAACTTCCCGTTGACTACTTGAGAACCCTGTATAATTCCATTCCATCCCGACTATTTGAGGTTATAAGAAATAATGGCAAAAGTACTGATTATTGAACAATAAAGTATTTTGTTATTGCAAACGAATCTTTTATTTTGTAGATTGGTGACTTATTGTCATTAGTAACGTACATTTGCACTGACTTTTACAAAAATTATATTTGGTACCTACATACATCTTCTTATTAACCCTCTTATTTTCGAAAATAACAATTCCAGCGCGCTACCATGTTTATACCAACTACAAATGTCATATATGCAGTTGGTCCTATTCATGTTGCGCGGAGTGTACATCGTATATATAGGTGCGCAACTAAGTTCTCGCTGTTGTTCAAGAGATGGCTCCAGTAGTAAGTGCCGGTCGATTATGACATAACCAAAACGTCATGAACCAAGCGTACCATATGGTAAACAAACCGCTTTGACACATTAGTGATTTTGTTTTTGTGTCATATACTTTTGGTTGGGTGAAAATGTCTGAGTTTGTGCCAAATAATGGTCATTTGCGAGAACTGTTGCTTTTCTTCTTACATTCGAAGAAAATCGCGGCTGAAGCGCATCGAGAACTCCAAAAAGTTTACGGAGATTCTGTTCTAAGTGAAACAACGTGCCATGATTGGTTCCGTCGCTTCAAAGACGGTGATTTCGATGTTGGCGACCGTTCGCGTGAAGTAAGACCAAAAACCTTCGAAGACGCTGAATTGGGGGCATTGCTCGATGAGGATCCGTGCCAAACGCAAAAGCCTTGCTTCGGCATTAGGAGTTACCCGCCAAGTCATTTTCCAGCGATTGCATGCGTTTTTTCTATCCAAAAACTCTGAAAGTTAGGAAAAATATTGTGCAACTGGTTTACAGCATAATTTTAAAATAAAAATAATCGCAAAAATAGATTTATTTTTCAAAAAGTAGCTTAAAATTTTACACAAAAAGTCCTATACTCCGAGCATGTTTTATCGATTTCCATTTCAAGAAATGTAATTGTTTCAGACCTATAATATGAACGCTCAAATCGGGGAATCTTCGGCTTGTGCCACGGCGTTGATGTGCGGCGTCAAGGCAAATTTCGAAACAGTAGGACTAGATACCAGAGGGACACTTGAGAACTGCTACTCCAGCTTCGCCTCGAGAGTATCTTCGTTAATCGATTGGGCACAAGAATCAGGTAAGATTTTTTATGCTGAAGCAAGAATTTCAAGAATTAAAAAGCTGTGTTCAGTTATATACGCATTAGTAAAAGTCAGAGGCTTTAAAACTTGCCCACGTTTCGTAATATAAAGCTGCATACTGCTAAAAATGGGACTCGCAGGGTGCAACTACTGCTTGCAGGTGTGATAATAATTACTTGCCAGTTGTCCATGTTATGTTATAATAAAAGTTATAATAAAAACTTTTGTTAGTGTTCGCGTATAATTGAAAAGTTATGAAAGTCGAACTTTCGACTGGTGATAATCCAATAGTTCATTATTGTAATTAACAGTTGTTAAGTGCTTTATAATCTGTTTCAAAATTAACGTTATTTAATCACTATTTACTGTTATTTGTATGGTACACTAGGGAAAAATGTATTCTGTTGGGTTCCAGTGCAATGAATAACAAAACATAATCGCATTCAGTCGTTTGTTCTAGATTAATCCAATATACACTGCTCAAAACAATTAGGGGATATTAAAAATAGAATAAATAAAGAATGTAGTATCTCCCAAATATTTTTATATTTAACTACAACGTTTTAAACAAGAAACCGAACGCATTGACACGTTTGGACTTGTTCGTGCACATTATGAAGCTACTAAGGCACCAGAGTGAATAAATATCATTAAACGAATACATAATTATGATACTTTATAAGATATTTTATTGATAAAATGACGAAAAATCTATTGTTCATAATGTGTATGATCTCCACGAACGGCGATAAAAGTTTGACATCTCATCGGCATTGATTGAATCAAGACATCAAAAAAAATGCTTGTGGACTATTATTCCATTCCACTATCAGAGCAATTCTAAGGTCCTGAATTGGACGCTGCAACTCGTCTTCCTAGGGCATCTCAAGCATGTTCGATAGGATTACCATCTGGAGAATTTGCTGGACAGTCAATTCTATTGATTCCCATTTGTTCAATTCAGTCATTCATGATGTTTTCTCGATGCGGTCGAGCATTATCATCCATTAAAATGAATCTTTCGCCCATAGCGTCAGCGTAGGGAATAACAATGGGTCTCCAAATTTCATCCAGATACCTCTGAGCAATTAAGTTGCCATTCTGTATCACATAAAGGTCTGTATGACTTCCTGCGCTTATACCAGCGCATATCATTGCATTCCAACATTCATTTTGCGGCCTTTCTCGAACAAATTGTGGCTGATTACATGTTCCAGGTTCCCGCCAAATTAAGATACGCATATTATCTGGATTTAAGGAGAATCTGGATTCGTCACAAAATAATACTTGTGCCCAGTCATCGAGATTCAAATTTCAAGGCTGCTCAACCCATTTTCTTTGCGACCTTTTATGAAGAGCAGTTAGTGGAACGCATACTAGGGGTCTTCGAGTATTCATGCCAACGTTATGAAGACGATTTCTTATTGTTTGAGTTGATACTACACTTCCCGTAGCAGCATCAATCTCACTTCTAAGCTGCGTTGCGTTATGAGTGCAGTTTTTACGTGGAAATATTGGGTCTGGGAAAAAGTTCGTGGCGTTTTTCCCGATAGATGGCATTGGTTGCCGATAACTAAAGAACAACAAGTCACAGCGACACCACCGAGGGCTCGTTTTTTAGATGACCTTCCGAACGTTAGTTTGAGCGTAGAAACATTGTAATCGGTGCAGTGGTTGGAAAGTTATTCGCACTTGAAAATGGAGAAGAATAATGAGAAATTTCGCTATATTCTGCAATATTATTATGATAAGGGGAAGAACGCTGCGCAGGCTTGTGATAAAATTTGTGCTGTGTACGGTGAAGGTACTTTATCGAAATCTGTTGCGCGGAAATGGTTCGCTCGCTTTCGTTCTGGAAATTTCAATGTGAAAGATGAGTCACGCTCCGGTCGTCCAATCACTGAAAAATCTGATGAAATTCTTGAAAAAGTCCAACAAGATAAGCATATCAGCAGTGTCGATATTGGCATGGAGCTAGGCATTGACCACAAAACTGTTTTGAACCATTTACACAAAGCTGGTTACAAAAAAAACTTGACGTATGGGTTCCTCATGAGTTGAGCGTGAAAAACATGATTGACCGAATTAACATCTGCGATGCGCTGCTGAAACGGAATGAAATCGAGCCGTTTCTGAAACGTTTAATAACAGGAGATGAAAAATCGATAATCGGAAGCGTAAAAGATCGTGGATAAAGGATGGTGAGCCGTCACAAGCGTTCGCTAAGCCAACATTGACGCCAAAAAAAGTGATGCTGTGTGTATGGTGGGACTGGAGGGGAATCGTCCACTACGAGCTACTTCCAACTGGTCAGACGATTGATTCTCAACTCTACTGTGCACAACTAGAGAGATTACGCCAGGCGATTGAAAGAAAACGGCCCGAATTGATTAATAGGAAAGGTGTTGTCTTCCATCATGACAACGCCCGACCACACACTTCTTTGATGACCCGTCAAAAATTGAGAGAGTTTGGTTGGGAAGTTTTGATGCACCCACCTTACAGTCCGGATATAGCACCCTCTGACTATCATCTGTTTCGATCTCTGCAGAACTCTCTCAATGGAATTAAGTTGGTTTCAAAAGAAGCCTGTGAAAACTACTTGATTCAGTTTTTCGACCAGAAACCACAGAAGTTTTTCACCGATGGGATCATGGATCTACCAAAAAAATGGCGAAACATTGTCGATAATAATGGAGCATATTCGGTTTAAATGAATTCGTCCACGCGCCATGCGGGGACCAGTTGAATTTTACTGAAAAAACGCCACGAACTTTTTCCCAGACCCAATATTCGGTATCGATCATCTCTTGCTGCTGTAGATGCTGCACGTCCTTGTCCTCGTCTTCTCTGAATATCTCCAGTTTTTAAAAACCGATTTTACAAACGCGAAATCGCACATTGGCTAACTGCAAAAACTTCAGCAACAGTTTGCTGTTTCCGTTCACGTTCCAATTGACCTATGGCTCTCCAAACCTGTGCATGAGTCAAATCGCGTTGCCTTTCCATTATTATCCGAAAGTACAGTTACAAAATTGGATATGATACAGAAAGTGGTAAAATCCAATTGTAGTCGAGATCGCTCGCATACGCGCTTTTATTTTATCAAGCAGTGGCGGATCGCGCTGACGCTGCACCGAAGCGCTGTACAAGTTGAAACTTATCAATGTATTCTGTTTCTTGTTTAAAAGCGTTTTAGTTGCAATATAATTTAAGTGCCTTATATTATTTATTTATTTATTTTATTATTATTTTTTCTAATATCCTGTAATTGTTTTGAGCATTGTATAATTAGATGATAGCTATAACACACATGAAGCTTTCCTACACACATTAACATATCAAAATAATACATATCTTGTCAGAATATGACGCTCGAACCGAAAAAAAGGACTAGGAAATGAAAACGGAAAAGCAGGAGACGCTTTTTACATATTTATATCCACATCCACATAAATATGTCAAGGCAAAAATATTCCATCCAAAACGCCTTTCTTTGTTAGTGTAACTGCGACTCTCTCTGTTTTTTGCACAAAAGGAAAAAGACGCGAAATACCTAGCCCCAAAAAATAAAATAAAAGAGACCATTGACAGAATGAATAATGGTGCCAATATTTGAAACATACAACTTCGCAATGGGACTTCCCCTTTTCCTTTACGATTTTTATTTTTTACCTACATTCCAAAAAAAAAGACAATACTAGGAAATATAGAGAGGAAATGAAACAAAATATTAACGAAATTTCTAACGATGAATGATACATAGTCCAATTTAATGAAAGTAAGCGAAAACGATTTATTGTATTTTTTATTTTGTTAATGCAATGGTACAACTGTAATGTAGGTTTAAAAGAATACCACCCTCGAGTTGGCGGTGAAATTTTTGAAGTATGTCTCAATTTAAAGCACTTTTCTAATTTGTCGAATGTAATTTTTAAGCCACTGACTACTGGTAATGTTAAGTGGACTACTTACAAAAACATAATGCTAAAGCGGTCTTGATCTCGAAGATTCAGCTCGAATTACATCAAAGACAAATATAATCAGGGAAAGTTATGCTATTCTTCTACAATTTAAGGCAATCTGACACGAAAGTAATGCTTGAGAATATTTTCAGGTCGTTAGCAAACGCAAGAATACTACAATCTGCACTATGTAATAGTTCATTGATCTTAATATTAAATAATACAAAGGGTACTAGGAAAGTTTTGCAATATGACGCAAGAATGAATCGTAGGAAGCTGCTTGTTGCTGCATGCTGAGACATGTTCATACGTGCACAATAGTCGCGGCGCCATGTCGATGGGCTCAGTTATTCATTAGCAGTGAGAGTGTAAAGTGCTTGCGAGGGCATCCTGGTCACGAAATGAGATAAGGGCAGTTTTGCGTTATAATTTCGTGCGTAGTTTAAACATAGACCAGTTCTTCGAAGAAATGACTCTTGCGCTAGGTGATGTTTGTTCACATCGCACAACGATATTTAGGTGGTATAGAGAACTCCAAAGGGGAAATTTAAATTTGGAGGACGCTGAGAGGCCGGGAAGGCCGAGAACGTCAGTTACTGAGGAAAACGTTACTACTGTGAGGAAAACGCTTGGCGAGTGCAGGCGAGTAACCTACCAACAGATAGAGGGTACTTCAGGCCTAAATGCACCAGTAATTCGTTCGATTCTGCATTTGCACGTAAAGTTTAATAAAGAACAATCTCGGTATGTGAACAATATCGTGACAGGTAACGAGACTTGGCTGTACTATTACGATATGCCGACCAAAACTCAAAACAAAGTTTGGGTCTTTGATGGTGAGGACACACCCGTAGTTGTCAGAAAATCCCGATCTGTAAAGAAGAAAATGACAGCTGTATTTTTCAAATCGAGTGGAATTGTGGAACCCGTCGTTTTGGACACACAGAAGACAGTCACAGCTAAGTAGTATACTGTACAGTGCCTGCCTAAAGTCATAGGATCTATGAAGAACCTGCGGCCAAAGTCAAGAATGGACACCTGGTTCCTCCATCACGATAACGCTCCAGCTCACCGCGCGAAAGCCTGCACTGAATATTTGACCACGACAGGATTGAAACTTCTCGAGCACCCTCCCTACAGTCCAGCTCCCTGCGACTTTGCACTGTTCCTACATGTGAAAATGAAGCTAAAAGGGAGGCGGTTTTCCAGTGATGAGGCCCTTCTGCGGGCTTGGGACAACGAGTGTGCTTTACTCCCTAGTGAAACTTGGCAGAACTGGTTTAGAAGTTAGTTTTGGAGGATGGAGAGGTATATTGAGTGCAGATGAAATTACTTTGAAAAAATTAAATAAACAAAGCTGTATTGCAAAACTTTCCTAGTACCCTTCGTAAACGTCCTAATTTGCATCCTTGCGGTACTTCAGAGATGGACGTAAAAATATTGGGACGGAATCTATTATAGTGAAAATAACAGGATCTATTCTCAAGGTAAGAGACAATTAAAGCACCAAGATGAGACCGAATCGACACTTCTAACAACCGAATTTATCGAACATCCCAAGCTGAAGCATATCGATTATAAAACTCCATTAAAGTTGTTACATTACCAAACTTTATTTTTTGTTATAACTCAGGAGACGCTGCAATAATCCCTAACTGAAAATAAACAATAAAATGGATTCTCTACGAAAAAAATTAACTCCTAAAAAGTTCCAAAAATACTCTCTTAAGGTCCGGATGTACTTAAATATTCAACACGTAAAGTTTTCCGAGGTGACTCCCCCTTTAATAAAAATTTAACATCTTGACGGGTTCTGTCTTACCAAATGAGATTTTTTTGAAGCCCTATTTCTGTGCCATAATCAGTTGCTAAGTATATTACGAAGTTTTATGAAATTAAACTTCGCGTCGGTGGAAAAAATGACACAAAATGAAATATAAATAATTCATATTTTGGCTTTGACATACTTTTGACGAACGGATGGGACATGTTTATTTTGTATTCAAATTTTAAATAACAGTTCGTGATAAGTATTCGAAGAGGGTTTATTAAAAAATATTAGTGTGTCTGTACAGGTTGTCCTTGAAACAAAAAAATAATGGTTCGACTAATTAAATTATTAACAAAGTTTTATCTAAAAATAAATAGTAATTTATTAAATGACCAATTAGATTTGAATAATTCCCCAGTGTTAAACTCATTTCCTGGTAATTGTATAGCACACTCTTCCTAAAAGTATTTATTTTAGTTGACTAGAATACGAGGGTAGTTTGACAAGTAGTGAGAATGGAAAAGAAAAACGAATTTTTTAAATACAAAATAATTTTTATTTTTCAATATATTCTCCTAAAAGAGCCATACATTTATTCCAACGGTGCTCCAATGCCCTTATCCTGTCTCTAAAATGCGATCCCGGAAGGCTTGCAAAATACTCATTTACGAAGATGATAAGCTCGTCGTTAGACGAAACTTTCTTTCCACCTAGTGCTGTTTTGAGTTTTGGAAAAAGGCGGAAGTCGGAAGGGGCAAAGAAGGCGCATGTGGCGCTAATTGAAAATGCAACTAATTGATTTTGGACATCGCAACTGTGCTGGTATGCGAGGGAGCGTTGTCTTGGTGAAACAGAATCTTTTTCTTTGTCATTCCTGGCCGTTTAGAACGAATCTCAACATTTAATTTTTGTAGAAGTTCTGCATAATATTGTCCGCTTATTGTGGCACCTTTCTGAAGGTAATCAATGAGCAAAATGCCCTTAGAATCCCAAAAAATTGATGCCATCATTCCCTCTTTGATTTTGACGTACGACAATCCATGTTAAAATCGCTTCCATTGTTCGTCGGTGATGAACTACAAGTTTCCATGGAATTTGCACTCGTACGTGGACAAATTGGTAAAGGATCATTGCTCGCACGGGGAACTGGCTTAGACACTGATGATACTTCAGGATATTTATATTTTGGTAGTTTTTTTGCATTTAGACCGACAACATTCATCAAGCAAAAGTAACAATCATCTACATGATTTTTCGGCTCTCTCCATAACATTGGCAATGAAAATGAAAAATATACTTTTTTACTGCGTGACCACTTGTATAATATTGTGCTACACACGTTACAAAACAATTTCGGTACCCACGGCTTGTGAGTGTTTGATACAGAGAAACCAAAATAATAAAAATATGCATTTCTGATCACATTAGTAATAACTTTGCCACTTTTTCTGATCATATAACATCCGCAAACGTAACAAAAACACTTTGAATCAACTTTACAATTCTATCTTTGCATTTTCGCACGTTTTGGATTCAGAAAAATACTTTAAAAATACAAATTAAATAATGTTTCTGGCGACGCCAACAGCTAACTGTCATTATGATAGCGCAGTACTGCCAACATGCGCGAACTCACAAACTAGAACCAATTTTGAAAAACGAAACCCGGATTTGAATTCAGCACCTCAAATAACGTCAAGATTGTTCTCATCTGCTCTGATGAGTTGACCGGAATTTGTAAACTTGTGTTATCTTCCGTATTCGTCAGATTTCGCACCTTCTTTTTCTTCCTGTTCCCAAAAGTAAAAAGTGCGTTAAATGGAACGCGTTATCAGTCTGTTGAACATGTAGATGCAAAAACGACAGAGTTGTTGAAGATGCTGATAACTGACAAACTATAGCATTGGTATGAACAATGGAAGACACGTATACAGCGGTGTATAAATACAGAAGGAGAGTATGTTGACGGGAATAAAAGTTAAATACGAGTTTATTTGTAATAAATAACATTTCTCACACCTGTCCCGTTATTTAATTGCCACCCCTTGAATAATCGATATTGAAAGTTAATTTTCTACTTTTCTTTTGGGGTACACCTGTATCGCAGGGAAGTTTAAAAATAAATTAATAAAATAATTAGTTTCATTTTATTATTTACAAAACTTTAGGGTATTATCTTCTGACTCACTACAATATATTAGGTGCGCAACTAAGTTCTCGCTGTTTTTTTGATGAAAATGCAACTTTATTGTGAAAAAATGTTTTCAAATGAATCATTCAAAATATTGCCCATCGCTAGCGACAACTGTTTCCCATCTTTCTGGCAGAGCTCGAATACCGTTACGGTAGAAGTGTTCGTCTTTTGAGGCTATCCACGAATCAAGCCATTTTGAGATGTCTTCATATGAGCGGAACTGCTGAATAGCCAGACCATGTGCCATCGAAAGGAATATGACAGGTGGGGTAGGACCTCCCATTTGAGCTTTTCTAAGTAGGTTTTAACGGGTTTGGCAACGTGAGGCCGAGCGTTGTCATGCTGTAGAATCACTTTTTCGTGCCTCTGCTCGTATTATGGCCGCTTTTCGCGCAGTGCTCGGCTCAATCGCATCAATTGAGTTCGATACCGTTCCCCAGTGATGGTTTCGTTCGGTTTCAACAGCTCATAATAAATAACACCGCCTTGGTCCCACCAAATGCACAGCAAAACCTTCGGAGCGTAAATATTCGGCCGAACTGACAACGTAGAAGCACCGGTCAGTCCCCATGATTTTGTTCCTTTTGGGTTGCTGTAATGAATCCATTTTTCATCACCTATAACGATGCGATGAAGAAAACCCTTCCTTTTTTGCCGCTAGAGCAGTTTTTCACAGACGAAAAAACGACGCTCAACGTCTCTTGGCTGAAAAACAAAGGAACCCAAGTTCCTTGTTTTGAATCATTCCCAACGAATGCAATCGCTGGGAAATGGCTTGGCGGGTAACTCCTAATGCTGAAGCAAGCTCTTTTTGCGTTTGGCACGGATCCTCATCGAGCAGTGCCTCCAATTCAGCGTCTTCGAAGGTTTTTGGTCTTCCCACACACGAACGGTCGTCAACATCGCAATCGCCGTCTTTGAAGCGACGCAACTAATCACGGCACGTTGTTTCATTTAGAGCAGCATCTCCGTAAACTTTTTGGAGTTCTTGATGCGCTTCGGCCGCCGTTTTCATCGAATGAAAGAAGAAAAGCAACAGTTCTCGCAAATGACCATTATTTGGCACAAAATCAGACATTTTCACACAACCAAAAGTATATGACGCAACAACAAAATCACTAATGTGTCAAAGCGGTGTGTTTACTATATGTCTAAGCTTGGTTCATGACGTTTTGGTTATGTCACAATCGACCAGCATTTACTACTGGAGCCATCTCTTGAAAAACAGCGAGAACTTAGTTGCGCACCTAATATTATTAAACGAGAATGATTAATTATAAATTCGAAACAAGTCTACACACTTCTCGGTCACTTTGCAATGCATATATGAAGGACACCTGTTTTGCATTGAAAAAAGTTATTCCCAAAATAAGTAAAATAAGCCATTCTATTCCGAATGTGAAAAAGCGGGGTAAATGTCGTAAAAAAAAAAACTTGCGTAGCAGACTAACCGTCATAATCTATCGCATCCAGACTGGGAGTATCAGCAGTAGCCCAGGGACGGAAAAAAAACCGAAGTCAAGAGAAAATTTCAATTGAAATTCAAATCCGTGCCCATTGCGGGATATATAGAATAATCTACGATCGTTTTGGGGACGAAAAAGGGTAGCTATTAACCTCCCCCCTTTTTTGTCTCCCTTTTCCCTATTTAAGCAAGGAACGTACATCGAATAGAAAGGGGGAACAAAGTCATCGGATTATTCGAATCGAATGTTGTTTTGGGTAGATGAATAAATCGAAAACTTTCTTATTTAACAATGAACTTCCTGAAACACCTGTTATTTACCTATTCCTGATTAATTCTCTAAATTCACGAACAATAATATTACGTGTAAAACCTTGCAAAAGCATTCAACATATCCCAGGAAGAATAGTGAAAATTAATGCAATTCTTTCTACCCCAACAACAACGAAACACATTACAAAAAAGAAACCGTGAATTTCATACATATGTCGACAATATATTGTTAACGTTGTGTTTACAGGCATTCGTGCATAACATATTAAAATTGGATCGTTTTAAATTGTGGCGTGGCGCGGCGCTATGCGAATAAAATGCCGTTTAACTTATGGTCGAAAGAACATCAAAGGAAAAATCCACCTTTCGCCTTTTCATTTTGTTCGTGCAGGTAACTCGCCGATATATTTGATTTTATTTTGCGCTTTATTCAGAACATCAGCCCCGGTGGTGTTCATTTTATATTTTACTTTGTCCCCTTATTCTACTTTGTGGGAAACCTACCGTACCATCTAACCGGGAAACAGTGGAATATCAATTCGGAACCTCTTTTATACAAATGGGTACGTACAATTCAGTATTTTTGTCAAAGCAAAGCGGTTTCTCAATGTTACACCCTTCAAGTCTATTTGTATTCATATTTTATATCCTTAAATGCATACTGAGTCAATAAAATTTCCATACGCTATAGTAAGAGAAAGTTAAAAGCTTCGGAAAGAAGTAGTCTTTAAGTGATCATTTAATATGTGTATCAAATGCGAAGATTAGCAGACGTATATTTAAATAGGCTTACGAAGTCGATCAAGAGAAAAGCGGAAGCTAGATTACTAGAGAGATAGGAGGATTTTAGTAAAGTGCTACGTGTTCATTTTGGCGCTTAAGAGTACGATTTCCCTTAAATTTCAATCTTTCGTCCATATTTTGTGTACTTCATTGTTTATTTCTGGTTTACATTTTTTGGTGAATATTAAAAATAGTTTTCAAGTTCTTAATAGCTGTCACTTACATTGCCTGATTTATAAATTACACTTTATTGAATTTATTTCATTACGGCCCTGTATCGGTATGTTTTTTTACATTAGGAGATTATTTTTTTAAATTTAAATCTAGTTAAATTTGTAGCCATCGTTTTTGTTAGTGATAAATAATTACTCTCCTAAGAGGACATACTAACGCTCTCTAAGATGTTTCGTGAAAAGTTTATTGTGAAGATAGTTAGGGGACATCTCGGTTTCATCCGTCTTATCAGGATTAAGCAGTATTATTTACTGAGACTAATTATATATAGGGTGTTTTTTTTAAGAGCTTGAGAACTTAAAATGATAATACAAGACAGAAATATTGTTGGAATGAAATTTTTTTTATTATAATCTGGTAGATAATTTCATGGTATTTATTTTTTAAATATGATTTCCGGCATATCTCCGCCGCGGCTACGAGTTACATGGTCCATTCGATCGGTCCAATTTTTGACTACTTTTTCCAATCTGGCCTTATGGCGTCAATGGTGGCTTTAATATTGGCTTCCAATGCTTCAAGAGTTGCTGGTTTATCGGCATAAACCAACGACTTAACATAGTCCCATAAGAAGTAATCCAGAGGCGTTAAATCGCACGAACGAGGGGGCCAGTGAACAGGACCAGTTCTGGAAATAAAGTTGTCACTAAATTGATTTTGCAATAAATCTATCGTTAAGCGTGCTGTATGGCAAGTTGCGCCGTCTTGTTGGAACTAAATGTCGTCGATGTTTAGTTGATTAGTTTTTGGAAACAAAAATTCAGTCAGCATGGCTTGAAAGCACTCGCTATTCACCGTAACGGCAGCTCCTTCCTCATTTCGAAAGAAATAAGGATTGATGATGCCGCCAGCGTGTAAACCGCATCAAACAGTCAATTTTAATGGATGCAATGGTGATTCGTTAACGGCTTGGGGATTGTCTTAGCTCCAAACACAGCAAATTTTACTTATTGACGTAGCCATTTAACCAGAAATGAGCTTCATCACTAAACACAATCCCTTGATAAAAATGCTCATCTTCGGCCAGTTTCAAATGAGCCGAGTCAGCAAAAATGCGACGCAAACGATGATCGTTTGGTTTCAATTCTTGCACGAGCTGTACTTTATAGGCACGTAAGCCAAGATCCTTACATAAAATTTTCGACGCAGTCGAAGGACAAAGACCAACAAGTTGACGTCGAATCGACATTTAGTCGTTCTCTTCAATACTTCGCGCTACAGCAGCAATATTCTCTTCGGTACGCACATTTCTTTTTCTCGTTGATGGTTTTGAATCGAGAAGAGTAAAATTATTGCGAAAACGATCAATAACTGCACGAATTGCTTACTCACTAGGTCGATTATGTTGACCGTAAAATGGACGAAGTGCTCTATGAACTTTGCGAACAGATTTATTTTTTTCAAAGTAAATTTCCACAATTTGGGGGCGTTGTTCTGGTGTTAAACGATTCATGACGACTTGCCAAACCTTACTGAACAGAAATGTCAACACAGTTTGAGATTATCAGCTGTCAAACCATAGTTATCGATATCGATAGTTCAGTTATGCAGCTTAAAAATCACAAATTATTAGTTTCACATAATATCAAGTATATTTATAACTATCTACCTTTTAAATACCGAGCTTGAAATATTTATTTTCTTCCTGGGGTTTTTTTATCTCTACGTACATCATCCGGAAGGGCCTAGAACGTTCTTTCTCGTTGGGTCTTGTGTGTAATGTGCTACAAGTGAGATCGTTGTTAATTTAAGACATTTAAGAGTGCAATAAATTAGTGGTGGCTGAAAGAAATGCTGTTTCTACAACTAGATTAAAGATTTGTTGGAAATATAGGATCACGCGCGTGTACTAGTATCTCCATTTTGTTTAATGCTAATTCATCTGCTGAAGGAAATCTATATAAGCGACTCTTTGCTCGAGGTTGTGTGGATATTGAGTTTTAAAATGGTAATTTAGGGTGTAAGGTAGGCTGTTAATAACCAGGTACAATCAGTGGGTTTATACAGTAGCTAGTTATGACTACGAACTGGATAAGCTCTTCCATATAGAGGTAGAGTGGTATAAAGTAACATCTAACATTTCGCATATATAATAATTTTTCTATATATTATGTTTTTAAAATTATTTATTGTAATTTAAAAACAATTCGATTTTGAATGCATAAATCATTATTTAGGCATTATCTGTGATATATTCAGATGCGAAATCATTTTGTTTTTGTCACGTGCATCAGGCTGTAATAAAACTAACCGTTATCGTACTCCAAGGAGCCAAGTATCTAGCGAATAATACTAATTTCTTGCATAACAATTAATCATTTTAGTGTATATGTTTTCTTTTGTTATAGGGAAGTCCACAGGTATTGTAACTAACACAAGAATAACCCATGCTACGCCAGCAGCTCTATACGGCCATTCGCCTTCGCGTTATTGGGAAGATGATTCGAAAGTTCCACCTCCGTCCCGTAAGTCCTGCAAGGACCTCGCCAGGCAACTGATAGAAAACGATCCTGGACGCAATATAAATGTGAGTATATGTTGGATTAAGCTGCTACCTAATATATATATATATATATATATATATATATATATATATATATATAAAACATTGCCCTAACCTGTGTTTAATGTCCTTACTTACCCCCGAGACTTCAGTCGCTACGAATTATATTACTCTTGTCTTCGAAAGCTGACACAACCGTCTCTCCGTCGGTTAGCTATCCGAAAAGGGTGTGTCGTGTGTTGGACTTCTATAAACGAACGTTGATATTGGAAAAGTTGAAGTGAGGTCATGATAAATGGATTTATTTCGATGGTGGGAGGGGTTCGTTAAATTAATGGTGGTATGAGGGATTGTCGGAATTTCAAACATCGTCCTATTTCTTCTTCAAATACCGTCCGTTCCTAAAAAGTCAATAATGTGTTTGCTTTAACATGTCTTTACTTTAACATGTCTTGGAATGAGAACCAACTAGGAGTCGAGATTTAATGATGTCTGCCATTGGAAATGATTATTTTCAAATAATTGGAAAAGTGGGCGAACTGTCGAATACGTTGTATCGTAATTATGACGTGAAATTTCAGAAAAAAAAGTATTCATTACTCGTATATTTTTGGCTGTTTTTTTTCAGAACACAATACCCAGATTTTTTTTTACAAGAAGCGAATATAATTAAGTTTCTTTTCGTTTCCTCCAAAGAATACGTGTTCCGTATTTAAAAAAATACTTTTGTCTCATTTATTAGTAATTCCTCTAGATTCGGAACAATAATTTAGTTTTATGCCAAATTAATAATCTAAATGCTTGCTCTATTATAATTAAAATAAATTAATGGCCTTGACCTTTCTGATTCTCAAATGTTTTTCTAAAAATGTACTTAAGAGATAGAAATTAAAATTAATTTGAGGTGTCCATATAATCACTAAGGTTGATATATAACCCCTTTCCACATTAACTTTCGTAATTCTGTATACGCATTTCGACAACTAACTTGTCATCGTCAGCAGATAATTACAAAGTGTACATTTTGGTTCTCAACGGTACAGATCGCGTACGGAGTTTGTTTTCGTACAGGTATTTTTCGCCTTCTTTACCAGGTGCGACACTTTGCAATTATCTGCTGATGATGACAATTTAGTTGTCGAATTGCGTATACAGAATTACGAAAGTTAATGTGGAAAGGGGTTATATATCAACCTTAGTGATTAAGTTAATCAACCATAGGCTCCATCAAATTCAACTTCTTGTCCATATAACCTATTCCATTCCTACTTTTTCAAATCTACTGTGATCCACACACTTCTTTGGAGTCTCTGGGGCTCTTCTTCCTGTCAAAGTTGCCTTTGCCTTATTAGATTTTGCATTTTGGCTTTCGAAATTACAGCTCATTTAGTTCATTGAATTTTCTTGTTGGATATCCGATCTAGTGCCTCTGCGGTATTAACTTTAATAGCTCTACATTTCTTTAATTGTGTATAGATCCTGGGTCTCATCCTTGACTTCCCGATAAGTTTTACACGGAGAGTTTTCGCTTTGTAATTTTAGAAAAATCCGTATATTCTTTCCTGATTTTTTATGGATTTTGCCTCTGTATATCAGTTATACTGTTCCAACGGTGGGCAAAGGAAATAACGCTGCAACCGATTTAAACAGAGTTGAGCCTTGTTTTCTATGGATGATATTTTGATGATGCACAAAGAACCACCAGTAAACACATTTAAAAAATTGCTGGAGAAACTATACTTAAGTCTTCAGAGTAAGTATTCTTATAGTCAATGAATTTGGAATGGAGAGGAAAAGGATAAATACTTGGAAGAACAATAAAATATTTTTCCAACGATATCTTATTGTTTTTCAAAAAAGAAATTTTTGTAATTTGCTTTAATAAAATCCTCAACCTTTTTCGCAGTATGTAAAACTTGGGTTTGGTTTAAAAATACATTTTTCGATATTAGTTTGAGTTGCTCTCCCCGAAAACTGTCACAAGTGACTCAACTAAAGATTCATTACAAAATCTGACTAAATCGGTTTGGTAACTCGATGAAAGACCTTTTAGAATAGAGACCTGTAAGAATATTTACATAACTAGTTTAAGTATGACTGTAAATCCAAAAACATCGGCTCAACATCATTCACAACATTTCGAAGAGCTTTCTTCAGTAAATGCTCACTAACCTATATTGTTAAGCACAAATTTCAACTGAGCCAAGAGTTAAAGTTTGCCAAACAACATCCAAAAGTGTTCAGTTAGTTTTTGGAGTATCATGAAATAGACTTTTATTTTGGTCGGAAAATTATATTCAGTAATGAGGCGCGTTTACAACTTAACAAACGATTCGTTACATCTGGGTCTCGAAAAATCGTCTAACTTAATCTATGAGAAATGGGTACACCGTAAGGGAATCACTCTAAGGTGTAGATTTTTGACAAGTGGCGCGATAGACCCATGCCTCTTCAAGATGATGCTATAAATGCTGGAACTGCAAATAGTGATTGTTACTGTAGCATAATACCCTAGTTTTTTGGCACCAATTTAATAACAGTGACATTGAAAAAATATGGTTTCAGCAGAATATTTGACGTACAGGTAAAACTCGATTTATTGCAAAAAACATTTCTAGATACGCAACTTCTTTGTGTGGCGTTAGGCGAAGTCTAAAATCAACGTCAGTAGTCCATATACGATTAAGGATTTCGAAGAAGATGATACCTTTTGCATACCAGAAATGCAAATTCTGTTGAGCCCTCGATTCTATTGACCTTATCCAGTATCTCTCTCTCTCTCTTTTTTTACTTTCGTCAATTTCTGTTTTCTGCTACTTATTATCACCTCTCCACCTTTATCGACTTTAGATCAATCTGTAGCACATCTACATACTGCTTCTTTGATCTTCTACTTTTTCGTTCCTTCTACAACCTCTGAAATTTTTGTTTTGAATTTTATTTAGTTGCATTTTTACGAGATATCCAGCTATCTATTTATTTAGGTTCGAATACTGTAGATAATAGTTGAAATTCAAATTTATCAGGTAATATGTCAAACTGTAATTGAAAAAAAAAAGTAAAAGAATTTCTGCCAAAGCCAAGGTGGCCATTTGTATCTACTTTAATATTCAATAAAAACCCAATTGTAAAATTATTCCAACTTATGTTAATATATAAGAACCAATCCATCCGAAGTAACTGCAATTAAAGATTTAACACAACCACATAATCGTCACTGATACTTGTATTAAGAATTCTTATATATCCTGTATACATTTACATTTCCCTAAATGCACGAGAAAACGTCCCTACAAAACGAAATCTTCGCGAAGAGTAAGCCGCTTGTTTCACACTCCTCTGACGCCGCCTTAGCCGATTAGATCGTAACAATTTTAAAAGTGCTCCGAGCATTTTGCGACGTACTCCGACGTAGAACGCCAATCTTCTCGGTTTTAAGCCCGTAACAAGCTCGAAATTCGGTCTGATTCCAATCCTATTCGTGAGACTTAAACCCGCCTTTATATTTTTCATATTTCGAGAGGCTCATCTTTAAATGGCTGCGTTATCGTGTTGAAGAGAAAAGAATGTGGATCATATTTTTACAAATATAAACACAAAAAAAATGTGATACAGTTTGGAACTTGAATGAATTAAAACTGGAAATGCTATTTTATATGTACCACACTGATTTTGTATTATATCCAATGATAGCGTTTAATTTTTCTTGTTCAATGGCGATTATACGAAGAGAACGAGTTAATCTATTAATGTGAATTGCTATTATGTCATTTTTGAATGATCTTTCTCAAGATTTTCAAAATTATGCTCCGTCCTACCAAAATTTGTTTCCGGCGAAGAAAATTTTGTGTTTAGACAATAAGCTCTGGATTGTTTCGATTTTTTTTCAGTTTGATTGGTGGAGAAAGATTGTTCCAGTAATAACAAAGAACTTTCTTCTAAGCAATTCCATTTGTTTTTTTAGAAATTGTACCATCTGGTAAGGATTTGACCTTTTGCAAGATGGTTTTCCAGCTCAATTGGTGTGAGAAAGCGTGTCCAAGTTTTGATAAAGAACTTTCTTCTAAGCAATTCCATGTTTTTTTAGAAATTGTACCATTTGTTAAGGGTTTGACCTTCTGAAGATAGTTTTCCAGCTCAATTGGTGTGAGAAAGCGTGTTCAAGTTTTGATAAAGAACTTTCTTCTAAGCAATTCCATGTTTTTTTAGAAATTGTACATCTGTTAAGGGTTTGACCTTTTGCAAGAGTGTTTTCCAGCTCGGTTCCAGCTTTGTTCTAAGCAATTACATGTGTTTCTTCAGAAATTGCACGATCCGTTAAGGGTTTGATCTTTTACAAGATAGTTTATGAAAATTACCCTTTAAATAAATATCCTAAAAAATCGTAAATTATTACCTAACCACATGTGGAAATGCTTTTGCATTCTTTGAAGAAGGGTCGACCTGCTGTGTTGAGATTGCTATTTGGATTCAGATTTTATAAACCTTAAAAATCGCAAAGAATCACCTTATTTATATTCTTGTTATACAGCTTAAACTTATTAGTTGACATTCGTATCCTTTTAAGTATTTTATCGCAGTTTATAATTCCCGACACTCTCTTGTTACGGTAATTTTCTCCCACTTCGACATATTTAAAATATCCTTTTTAATTTTCACATCATATACTATACCTCATCTGACTATAACTCAGGTTACAAAGAAAAAATGACAGAATTGTCACATAATGCTGTTTTTCCGAAAGATGGCGCTATTATTTTGCTTACAAACTATAACCATATTGTGAAAATGACCCCTTCCTATTTCCCATAAATCTGCACATTTCAAACTTATCCTTCTAGAAAATTCAAACCATAAACTAGAACTTCTGCCCGTCTCTCCCTTCCGAAAATGCAATGTGCGAAAAAAACTTTCGCCGGAGTCAAGAAATACGAAAAAGAAAATAAAGAGAAAGGAATTTGTATTTTCACTGCATCGTTAGGACATTGATGAAGGTAGAGAATAACTTTTTCCGTCTTCCCTACCAATTTTAGCGTAACTTCAGTATGTCTGGCGTGTCATTTGATATCTCCGCACCACCTATTCTGTACCCTAGTAGACATATATAGCTACACACACACACACGCGCGAGACTTCTAACATTCTTGACCGAGAAACTTTTACAAGTGACTGAATAAAATATATGTGAAAGCATACATAGCACAGGTGGCATTTCTAATTTCAAGTCAAATAAAATTTTATTTTGCATGTCAAGATGTATCCATGTTCCCGGATGAATATGTAACAAATTTGAATACATTGTGACGTTTAGGAAAGGTTTTATTAAAAATTGTATTCTCATATTTGTTATAAAGTCACAAAGGCTAACAAATGAATTATGAAATTCTTGTCTGGATGTAAAAGAGCATAAATAAAATTCTGAAAATAAATGCCACATAAAATATATTGTAGCTGTACAAAAAAATCGTGAAACATTCGAACGTAAGTAATTTTGATGGAGCCTGTGATTGATTAACTCAATCACTGAAATTTGATATACGAGGTTTGTTCAAAAGAAAAGGTGAATTTTGAATTTTCGCGCGCTGTGTACATTCGATTATCGAATTTTTTCTTTGATTATGTTGGTACACATGTGTTAGTCATATTTTGGCATTATCAGCCAATTTGGATTAGTAGTTTGTTGTTGACAACTGAAAAGCTTAGTCACGTTTGTGCGTGTTCTCCGATTTTTGACTTTTGAAAAAAATGGATCAAAGAATATGTATTAAATTTTGCGTTAAAAATGGAATAAAGTGCTCCAAGGCACTTGAAATGTTGACTGTGGCATTCGGCGAGTCCACTTTATCTCAAAAAAGTGTTTATAAGTGGTACAAGCGCTTTACAGAAGGCCGAGAAAATGTTGATGACGATGAGTGAACAAATGCACTGTAATTTAGGTTGCCTATTTATATGTTTACATTCCGATATTTAGATAAATCGGTTGATTAGTTTATTTTCGACAGCTGATTGAAAAAGAAGCAACACGTTTTGTTAAAATGGAAAAAGCAGAGTATCGTGCGGTGATTAAATACTTCTTAATTAAGGGTATGAAAGCTACCGAAATAAAAGATGAGTTACGGGAAACATTAGGTGAAGTAGATGGGTAAATGAATTTAAACGTGGTAGAACAAGCTGTGTTGATGAAGCGCGCTCTGGAGCACCCAAAATCGTGACTTCTAGGGAAATGATTATAAAAATCCATAATATTATTACGCAAGATCGACGATTCAAAGTGAGAGAGATAGCAGACATGGTAAACATTTCAACAGAACGCGTACACCACATTTTAACGAAAGAAGTGGGCCTTTCCAAGCTTTCGGTGAGATTAGCGCCGCGATTGCTTACTACTGATCAAAAGTTCACTCGTTTGCGCATTTCCAATGAGTGTTTGGACCTTTATAAGCGGAATCCGGTTGATTTTTGTAGGCGATTTGTTACTTGCGATGAAACTTGCATACACTACAGTACTACACCCGAAACTAAACAACAGTCGAAACAATGGTTAGAACGTGGTTCTGCACCTCCAAAGAAAGCGAAAACCACTTTATCGGCAAACACGGACAATATTATGCAGAACTTCTACAAAAATTAAATGTTGAGATTCGTGCTAAACGGCCAGGAATAGCAAAGAAAAAGATTCTGTTTCAACAAGTCAACGCTCCTTCGCATACCAGCACAGTTGCGATGTCCAAAATCCACGAGTTGCATTTCCAATTAGTACAGCATGCCCCTTATTCGCTGGGTCTAACCCCTTCCGACTTCCACCTTTTACCAAAATTGAAAACGGCATTAGGTGGAAAGAAATTTTCGTCTGACGACGAGCTTATCATCTTCGTAAATGAGTGTTTTGCAAGCCTTCCGGAATCACATTTTAGAGATGGCATAAGGGCATTGGAGCACCGTTGGAATAAATGTATTGCTCCTTTAGGAGAATATATTGAAAAATAAATATTATTTTGTATTTAAAAAATTCGTTTTTCTTTTCCATTCTTACTACTTGTCAAACTACCCTCGTATATGTAAAGGACAACAATTGCTTTGAGTAGTATTTAAAGAAAAAAAAATTGAGTTTTTGTCAAAATGGAATGTTTTAACTTCAAGCTTCGTATTTACTATTTAAAACAGTATCTTTGAATGGAGTGGAGTTAATTACACCTAGTAATCTTACCACTAATATTTCGTTATGCGCATACGGATTGAGCAGCGCAATTTATTTTTAAATCCGTCAATTTAGTCAGCAAATATAACTTCGGCAATTAAATTCATATTAATTAAGTTCCCTTTCTAATACTGCGATTGAAGGGAACTTAATTAATATATAGATGTAATTGCCAAAGCTGGGTAATTAAATTTGGAGATTTAAAAATATGCGATTATTCATATGTGGGTTCACATATAAATACATACATACGTACTGCTGTGACCCGTATACATACATCAATAAATCGTATATTCCTCGAAGTATAATATTTTTGCTTTGACTTTTATCAAAAATGTTTTCTTTTGTTTCACGTCGTACATTTGGGCATAAACTTTTTTAATCTAGTAGGTGTAGAAATAGTTTTACATAACATTCATAGAAATAAAACAAAGAGTTACGGTATAAAATGTTAAGATTTATTAAATTAAAAGTAAAAATTATAATACAATATAATACAATATAATGCGATAGTTGATTAATTATGGGGAAAAATATAAACGAATAGTTTGTGAACTAATATATTAAAACTGAACAATTACACAGGCCAACCAATAAATACTTTTTAAAAACTTTTTTCAAAGTTCAACCTGCTTCTTATGTATTTTGGTGTGCTGAATCCAAACTTTCAATCAGTTTTCTTCTACCACGTACCAATTGTTCGCAATCTTTACCTTTTGTTGGGTATGATAGTATTAAAATACAGGATGTTTCAAAAAGAATATACGTATTTCGAATGCATGTCTTTATTAAACTTTAAGACATACGAATATGAAACTGTACACCCATATTTACGAACCTCTCAAGTTCAGATTACAGATGTTCAATATGTCCTCCATCAGCGACACGAACAATATCACATCGATACTCAAATTGCTCCCATACTCGGGCAAGCATGTCCTTCGTCACTGATGTTATGGCAGTACGGATCCGGTTTTTCAACTCTTCCAGGTGGGAGTGGTGGTATATAAACGTTGTCTTTAACAAAACCCCACAGGAAGAAGTCACAGGGTATCAAATCCGGTGACCGTGGAACCCAGCTGATACACGCTAAGTCGTCAGCTCCTTGACGATCAATTCAACGGTTCGGTAGAGTTTCATTCAAATATTCACGCACTTGACGACTCCAGTGGGGAGTCTTGTTGAAAAATTAAGTTGTCTTCGTGCAGCCTCGGAAACAACCAGTTTTGTAACGTAGCGAGATACTGCTGACCGTTAACCGTGTTTCCATCAAAGAAGAATGGGCCGTTAACAGATGATCGGGATATAAGATAATCGGGATATCGCACAAAACACATTGATTTTAGGCGAATCTTGTACATGTTCAATAGCTGCATGTGGGTTCTGTATATCCCAAATTCGAACATTGTGTTTGTTTATCAGACTACTATCATGAAAAGTCGCTTCGTCACTGAACACGATGCGTTGTGCGAAAGTGTTTTCATTGTTATTAGCATCATGAATCTCGTTACAAAATGCCACACGTTTCCGTTTGTCATCAGGACGCAGAGCTTGTAACAACTGTAACTTGTACGGCTTCACAACCAACCGACGTCTCAAAACACGCTAAATTGTTGTTGTAGGCAGCTGTAACTCCCGACTGGCACGGCGAGTTGATTTTGAAGGATTACGTTGGAAAGCAGTTTGAATTCGTGCAACATTTTCTTCAGAAACACGAGGGCGGCCAGAACTCTTTCCTTTACATACACATCCTGTATCTACAAACAGTCGATACCATCTGCGAACGTTTTTGCATTGTAATCACTGAATTGCACTTCGAAAACTCGAGAACACAAAATGATTTCTGCTGCTGCGGAGTAACCATTTTAAAAATATGACGGTTACCAAGAAAACCAGAAGACGACTGGCATCTAGCGGCTATTAAATATATTAGACTATGTATTCGTTTCTCCAATAGTCGAGCCTGGTCGCAGCGATCGATAGTTTGGACAAAATAATACTTTCTAGTACGTATATTCTTTTTGAAACACGCTGTATATTAAAGTATAGATATATTTTTTATTAATTTCACACAATTAAACACATTTACATTGCACATCTAAAGTACTTATTTCCATAACAATTGACAAGACTTGAAACTTGTGATAAACACACAAACGAACGTATTCATAACAATAGGCAAGCTAATGTGGAGTTTGAAAAATACCATATCATAAACAGATATTCGTAACAATTTGTTTGTTTTGTCACTATTGTTCACAATTAGAAATACATAATTGAAAAAAAGGTAAATAACTTGAAAGACAAGACGCACACCGAAGTGTGTGAAAGTGTGCGTCTTGGCTTTCATCGGTACGGATCGTGTGCGAGATTAATTGTTTCGTACGGGTATTTATTACCGTAGTTCTCCAGGTGCAACACTGCTTAATCTATCTGCTGATGATGACAACTTAGTCGAAATACGTATACAGAATTACGAAACTTAATGTGGAAAGGGGTTATATAGCAACATTAGTGATCAAGTTAATCAACTACAGGCTCCATCAAAATCATCTTCATATCACAACTTATGTACACTGTACTATCCGTATCAAAAATTTTGCCGTTTCAATAGTCTTTCCCAGAATTTCGAATTTTTACTTCTCTTTATGCATTTATTTTTTATTGGAGCTTTACTTAAATGTACAAATTTTCTATATGCTTCTATTTTAGTGCAAAGGTCTGTCAAATTGAAACTCCCAGAAACTACTACTACTTCACCACATATGACATTTCACGAAAAATTCTAAAAAATCAAAGTATACCGTGCATATTACGTCAGACAAACAACACAGTATCGAATCTTTTTTTATTCTTGTCTCCCTAGCATTCTAAGTCAGTTCATGTCCGGATATATATCATATCGGCTCGCTTTTATTTTGTACCCACTGTTGTATGTGTTCATTCTTTCTCTCTCTCTCTCTCTGTTTTTGTGTTTATATAACTTTGTGTGCGTGTGTTTGTATATGTACCGGTTTATGTGTGTTCGTTCCTAAGCCGAGCCTCACGTTCATGAATTCCAATGGGGATTAGCTCTCTAGCTGGTGCTATATCCCCCCGACTGGGCTGGATCATATAAATTTTATAACAGCGGCACCTTGCGCGCCAGAAGAGAAATACATAAATTTCTATGGGTACGCGGCATGCTCGGCAATGGCTAGTTTGTTTCGGCCAGTTGGGAATAAAAACTATACCTAATAATTTTTTTAGGGTTAAATATAGAAGAAGAAAGAAATAATTTCAATCCTCGTAGTAAAGAAAACCTTTTTTTTATTGTTTTTTATCAATGATGAATGCATGTAGTTTACGAGAATGTGTTCTAGTTGTTCAAAATTGTATGAAACTCAAAATCTAAGTCAATAATTTTAGAAGAATATCTATTTAATAATAAACGAGATGTTAAGGGAGGTAGAAATACCAAATATCTGGAAAACCGACATCATTTTACCAATAAATAAGAAGAGCGATAAAAATATTACAGGAGAATAACGCTCTGAAGTGTACCGTAGAAAGTATTCGCAAGAATAATGGAGAATAGGGTAAGAAATATAATAGACAGCGTTAGGAGACACGCAACATGAAAGGAATGGAAAAACTGAAATGCACAAGACTTTATATTTACAATCAGACAAACAAGTGAACAACTAATTTGGTACGTAGACTTCCGCGGTCGTGGTCCATGCTATCTGCTTCTGGGTTTCCGGGATGGAACCGCGTCACTATTATATATTATATATAGTTTCAGTGCAGTAGTTCAGCCCTGAAGATGTCCCATACAAAGGGGTACGAAACGTCGGCAGATATAATAGTGACGCGGTTCCATCCCGGAAACCCAGAAGCAGATAGCAAGTGAACAACTAATTAATAAAAACAAGGAAATATACGTCCGCCTCATGGATTTAGAAAAAGCGTTTGATAGGGTTCGAAGACAAGACATATGGAAGGTGTTACGGAAGAGAGGACTAAATTGAATATAATAAAAGTAATAAAAGACATGTATAAAGAAAACAGGAACATAGTAGGGACAATTAACGAGGAATCTAGGGAATATGAAAGAAAGCAAGTCGTCAAACACGTGTATTGAGTTCTATTCTCAACGATACTGGACGAGGCAATAGAGAAAACCAAAAGCATAGGTTTGTTCAAAAGGAAAGGTGAATCAAGAAACAATTTAGATATTGCTTTTAGAACTAACAATATCCTTGGAAAATTAACTGAAAACAACAAATACAAAATAAACAGATTTAACAAATCAGGAGCTTATAAGTTCATGGTGATTGTTCCAAGACATATGTTGGACAAACTGGAAGATCTATGAAAGCAAGGATATCAGAACACATAAAAGTTTTAGTTATGATAACTAAAGGATTTAAACTATACTTCTTTTGTATATATATTTCTAAATACACAAGTTTTAGATCAGAGCAGATGAGAACAAATTTTGACGTTATTTGAGGTGCTGAACTCAAATCCGGGTTTCGTTTTTCAAAATTGGTTCTGTTTGTGAGTTCGCGCATGTTGGCGGCACTGCGCTATCATAATGACAGTCAGCTGTTGACGTCGCTAGAAACATTATTTAATTTGTATTTTTTAAGTTTTTGTTTGAATCCAAAACGTGTGAAAATGCAAAGACAGAATTGTAAAGTTGATTCAAAGTGTTTTTGTTATGTTTGCGGATGTTATATGATCAGAAAAAGTGGCAAAGTTATTACTAATGTGATCAGAAATGCATATTTTTATTATTTTGGTTTCTCTGTATCAAACACTCACAAGCAGTGGGTACCGAAATTGTTTTGTAATGCGTGTAGCACAATATTATACAAGTGGTCACGCGGTAAAAAAATATGTTTTTCATTTTCATTGCCAATGTTATGGAGAGAGCCGAAAAATCATGTAGATGATTGTTACTTTTGCTTGATGAATGTTGTCGGCCTAAATGCAAAAAAACTAGCAAAATATATCCTGACGTATCATCAGTGTCTAAACCAGTTCCCCGTGCGAGCAATGATCCTTTGCTAATTTGTAAAGGTACGAGTGCAAATTCAGTGGAAACTTGTAGTTCATCGCCGACGAACAGTGGAAGCGATTTTAACATGGAGGAAAAACATTTAGTTTCGCAAAGGAATATTTGCCGGGCCTGATATTCGAAAATTAATGGCCGACAGAAACTTTACAAAATGTTTAACGCCCAATGAACTAGTAGCATGGGTATCATTTCAAGATGTTATTCACAACTTTCTCGGTAACCGCAAATCCTCGGATTTCAATAAGAAAATCGACAGTTTCTTGCAAAATTATTGCAAGATTGGAGCCCGAATGTCTCTCAAAATACACTTTCTGCATTCCCATCTCAAAGTTTTCCTGAAAACTTGGGTAATACAAGCGACGAGCAAGGAGAGCGACGAGCGACTACACCAAGATTTGGCGAAAATCGAAAAACGATACCAAGGATTTTGGGACGAGGGCATGATGAGCGACTACTGTTGGACTTTAATGCGTGAAACAGATCCCAAACAGTACAAGCGACTCAGTTCGGCTGCTCTTCATATCTAATTTAATACTTTTTAATGAACAAAATGGAGATTAATTGTCAAAAATTGTAAAAAATGTGTTTATTTAATATCTCGAAAACTAGAACCAATATCAAAACACGGAGTGCAGATTCGGATTCAGCGCCCCAAATAACCTTAGAAATAGCTTTTGGTTGCTTAGATCCGATACCGTGTATACTTGTGATATTTTTAGTCATTCTTTTAATCAGATTTTACCATTTTCTATTCATAAAGTAAAGGCATAAAATTATCATTATTCGAAACAATAGAAATTAACAATTATAAAAAACGTAATAAGTAAATAAATAATCAAGTAGATTTGAATAATTCTCCACTTTTAAACTTTCTTGGGTAATTATATATCATTTAAATTAGTTTATAATAGTTGACTCGAATATATTCTGTTCTTGTTAGATGTCTCTTAGAAGCCACAGCGGTGGTGAAACAATTATTGCTATTTTTAAAATTTTAAAAAAATGCTAAAATCGTACGTTTTTGAAATTAATTTTCTTTGAGTGAAAATAAAGTAAACAAAAGAAGTTATTGCTATGTTATATGAAATAATAATCCGAGAAGAATCATAGAATAATATTCAATCAAAAGGAAATGATAGAATAAAAAAAAACAAAAATGAAGGGATATTTCCCAATGCTATACACATCTTCTTCCTGTAATTGAATATCAATAAAAAGCCAAAAAATATATGGAGTTTTTTCGTTAATTTTCTAGGTATTAATGGGAGGTGGACGAAGACATTGGCTGCCAAAAGTCGCTAACGATCCAGAAATGACGAAGGAGGAGGGAAGACGGCTGGATGGTCGCAATCTGATAGACGACTGGGCCAGAGATAAGAAAAAGCGGGGCCTGAAGGCAGAGTACGTCTGGAACAAGGGCCAACTGGACCAAATTAACCCCAATCAAGTGGATTATTTGCTGGGTAAGGAATCACCGACACTTATACGCCATTAATCTTTGATCTCTTTCACTGTCCGTATGGAAAGAGAGACGCTTTATTATTCAGGTTCGAACGGAAACGCGCGCGCTTAAGCCTTGAAATCTCCCTTCCGGTTTTTTTCCCTCCTGGTCCTTCTGTGTGTTCCTTTATGCCTTTATGAGAGCGGCCGTTCGCCGATTAACGATAAAAGGGAATCCGGATAGGGATTATCTTTACGCTTTAATGAGATCAAAAGAAAAATTATGAAAAACGTTAATTCGGCGTGTAATAATGACGTTTGATCGTTGACTTGATAAAATGTTGGCACGAATATTATGGGGAAAGTCACAAAGTGTCACCAGAATGGACACTTTGTATTATCAAAGCGTTTGAGCTATTTCAAAAGCGATCGATATGTAATGTATTTAAGTACATGTTTTGCTATATAAGAACGCATTGGCATTCTGAAAATTATTTTTTTTTAAATTTCTTTGTTACTCTTTGTTTATTTATAAGCAAAAATAGTAGGTTTCGACTCGAGTTGAAGCTTATTTGAATAAACAATGAATTATCACACCAACGAAGAAAGTTTTTATGGTAAGAGGCTTTAATAGTGACTCTAGTGTGCGACGAATTCGAGATCTGCTCGCCGATAAATTTAATACTATAATAGACCTAGCACCATTCAGAAATATGTGGAAAACTTTGGGAACTTTGCAAATATTTCGGAACATATGAATGGTGAGTAATAACAATTACCTTTACTGAAAGAATGAAATGGTCTAAATAACAATATCACAGGAAGTAAGTAACTAGTTGACAGCACATAGTGCGTGTTTTAACGATGGTAAATCCAGATTCAACATACAGTTTGAGACAAATTTCTCTTGAAATTGGTTGGAGGTGAGTCACAGGTATGGAAAATATATTGTTAATATTATTGGACTATTTGAAATTGAAGAAAACTGAAATGCTGACACATATTTAGAACTTTTAGTAACAAAAGTAGTATCTGCTTTGGAAGCAGTCACAAGAGATCACGAAATCCGGTTTCAACATGACGACTATCTAATTTATTTTCAAGTTATTGCATTGGTCAAGGTGGTGCTATAAATTGGCCAGCAATATCTACTGATTTGCTATCTTGAGACTTCTTCCTGTGAGAACACTATAAGAGTCAAATTTTCAGCACCACCCAGGTGTTAATTCTTTGAAAGAAGCAGTTATTGTTGAATTTGCTTTAATTGCTGACAGACAATTTGTTTGCTAACACTAGAAATAGTTTTTATAATAGACTAGTATTAGTTAATATGTCGACCAGAAGTCAGTATCTTCAGAAAACTATCTGGACTGGAATTTTTAATAATAATATTATTGAATGATTTGAAATTGAAGAAAACTTACATGCAGAAACATATGTAGAACTTATTAGAAATAGTTTTTATAAGAGACTAGTATTAGTTAATATGTCGACCAGAAGTCAGTATCGTCAAAAAACTATCTGGACGGGAATTTTTAATATAAATATTATTAAATAATTTGAAATTGAAGAAAACTTACATGCAGAAACATATTTAGAACTTTTAGTAATGCGGAGAGGATCTGCTTTTGAAGAAGTCGCAAGAGATGACCAGGAAATCCAATTTCAACATGACGGCAGTCTCGTACATTTTGGTTTAGATGATTTTTTAAGTGATTTATTTCCAAATTATTGTATTGATAGAGGTGGTGCTATAAATTGGCCAGCAAGGTTGTCTAATTTAGCACCTTTTGATTTCTTACTGTGGGCGCATCTTACGAGTAAAATTTATAAAAAGCACCGAGACATTAACTCTTTGAAAGAAGCAGTAATTGCTGAACAGACTAGAGTTTTGCTTTGCACAAAGTGGGATATTATTTGAATATATATTGTAATTCATATTTTTTGTTTTTGCTTTTAATGAAAGTTATTTGAAGCCTTCATTATTTAATGTTCATATATTGTTTTTTTTATAAAAATTAAGACAAAGAGGCTAAAAATTTAATAAACTCTTAATTGCCTGCGTTCGACTTGAGAGAGTGTACACCCGGAATGTACACATTATTATATAATAAAAATGTTTTCCACGAATTTCCCAAATAAAATTTAATACGATCTTGATAAGGCTGCGCGCGATACAATAGAGACATACATGAAAAAGAAATTAGATGTTTACCTTACCCTCGCGTTCATTTTCTGTGCCGAGAGGCATTTACATTGCACGAAATGAAGGGCCTCTTCTAATATTTGAACAGGCTTGCGTGTTGCAAGTTTTTAAACTTTCGGCTAATGCAGGTATTACTTGCCTATAATTTATGTAACTGTTTGCTGGGAGCACGGAATGTTAAATGAATATATAAAAAACTTGTTACACAAATTATTAAATATTAAATAATATAGGAAAATTGTGAAAATACAAAACCTTTCTCTCTCGTCCAATGAACGAAAGAGCAAATAACAAAGTTATTATGATACATACATACGAGGATAGTTTGACAAGTAGTGAGAATGGAAAAGAAAAACGAATTTTTTAAATACAAAATAATTTTTATTTTTCAATATATTCTCCTAAAAGAGCATTTATTCCAACGGTGCTTCAATGCCCTTATGCCATCTCTAAAATGCGATTCCGGAAGGCTTGCAAAATACTCATTTACGAAGATGATAAGCTCGTCGTTAGACGAAAATTTCTTTCCACCTAGTTCCGTTTTCAATTTTGGAAAAAGGTGGAAGTCGGAAGGGGCTAGATCCGGCGAATAAGGCGCATGCGGTACTAATTGGAAATGCAACTCGTGGATTTTGGACATGGCAACTGTGCTGGTATGCGAAGGAGCGTTGTCTTGGTGAAACATAATCTTTTTCTTTGTCATTCCTGGACGTTTAGCACGAATCTCAACATTTAATTTTGGTAGAAGTTCTGCATAATATTACCTGTTTATTGTGGCACTTTTCTGAAGGTAATCAATGAGCAAAATGCCGTTTGAATCCCAAAAAATTGATGCCACCACCTTGTTTGCCGATAAAGTGTTTTTCGCTTTCTTTGGAGGTGCAGAACCACGTTCTAACCATTGTTTCGACTGTTGTTTAGTTTCCGGTGTACTCTAGTGTATCCAAGTAACAAATCACCTACAAAAATCAACCGGATTCTGTTTATAAAGGTCCAAACACTCATTGGAAATGCGCAAATGAGTGAACTTTTGATCAGTCGTAAGCAATCGCGACACCTATCTTCCTGAAAGCTTGGAAAGGCCCAATTCTTTCGTTAAAATGTTATGCACGCGTTCTGTTGAAATGTTTGCCATGTCTGCTATCTCTCTCACTTTGAGTCGTCGATCTTGCGTAATAATATTATGGATTTTTATAATCATTTCCTTAGAGGTCACGATTTTGGGTGCTCCAGAGCGCGCTTCATCAACACAGCTTGTTCTACCACGTTTAAATTCATTTACCCATCTACTTATTGTGGCGGATGGTGGAGCAGATTCACCTAATGTTTCCCGTAACTCATCTTTTATTTCGGTAGCTTTCATACCCTTAACAACGAAGTATTTAATCTCCGCACGATACTCTGCTTTTTCCATTTTAACAAAACGACGTGTTGCTTCTTCTTCAATCAGCTGTCAAAAATAAACTAATCAACCGATTTTTCTAAATAGCGGAATGTAACCATATAAATAGGCAACCTAAATTACAGTGTATTTGTTTTACCAATTAGAGCGCCACCTATGTGTCATTCTCACTACTTGTCAAACTATCCTCGTACATAGACTGAACACTTTTGAGACTTTGCAAATGCCAGGTGGTCGTCACAGGATAATTCAAGTTTTAATAATACCTCGTTTACGATGCGTTTAAATTATTACACCCTCTTCAGTTAAACTGTGTATTATATATGACTCATTCTCTGTGAGTTTATCGTACGTTTTCTGTAAAGCAAATTGATGAGAAAACAATATTAGATTTTAATAACACCTTGTTTACGATATTTTCCAAGTATGTATTAAACTCTTCTCAGGCAAACTGTAGTGTTATTAATTGTTTGTTATATCATCATTTTGATATGTATATCGAAAGTTGCAATAAACCCACAAAGAATAAGAGGAGACGCGTTGCAAACAAGGTGTTATTAACTTTCGGATTATTCCCTGACTTTCACCTAATGATTTGCCAATTCTCAAAAGTGTTCAGTTTATCTATGCTTCGTGAACAACTTTGTTATCCATTTGGCGAGATGAATACGGTTTCGTTCTTTCGTTCATTGGACAAGAGAGGGAGGTACTGTTTTTTTCATCTTTTTGCTATATCGAAAAGGTACAATAAAGTCAGCGAGAATGGGTTGCTAATAATACCACAGTTTACCTAATGAGGGTTTAATACTAGAAACGCGTCGTAAACAAGGTGTTATTAACATATGAACTATTCCCTGACGTCCGAAATATTAATACTTTACGTTAATAGCGTAGAAAGATATAATAGTTGTAAACATTATAGACTTACTAAAATAGCAAGTATCAATAGCAATACTTTACTTTTCTTAATAGAAGATATGGGTTTTCCGGTGTTCTTGGACGCTCATGAGTGGTGTCATGACAAGGACCATTTTCTCGATATTTCAACGAGATCGCACTTGTCATCATCTATAGCTGGTCTGTCACTGACTAGATATAAAGCGTTTCAATGCGACCTCGTTGAAACGTCAAAATAACGGTCCTCTTCAAGTCACAATTCACACTCTGCCAAGAACTTCAGAAACCATACTTTCATCATACTTCCGGGAGAACAGAGAACAGAGAGTAACACATATACATTATTCTTCACTGACGTTTCGACGAAACCTCATTCATCTTTACCTTAAGCTTCTTCGGATGGTAGTTGTCGCTGACTTGTCCTACTTTTCTGGGTGCGGCTTCGTGTAATCCGGCCTCTAGGTGTTAGTTCTATGTTCTCGACGCTGTAGTTATTAATCCATCTGATATCATTGGGCTGCCTTCATTTACCATTTTATTATCAACAGGTTGTCTTGTCGCAGGGAGACGTTGCGAGTCATCGCGCTGGTTTATATTAAAAGAATATTTCTCTATTTCGATAGCTTCTCTTGTAATTCTATTTTGTTTCGATTCTTGCAAGCATCTTGACGTCGTCGAATTTAATTTTGTGTTCTGTGCCTATCATATGCTTTGCTAGGAGTCATGTTACAGTTTTCTGTTTCACCGCATTTCTGTTGTTCTTCTGGAGCACTAATTTTTAGTTAGCGTAGCCAATGTACGGTAGCTGGCATGTCTCGTTTTTTATTTCACATACGCCTTGGCTTATTTCTTTAGGTATAGGCGGGATTTTTGTTATTTTTCGATGCGTGTTGCGGACGGTGTTTCGTTCGTGACTTACGGTGTTCCTTTCCTGTCCTTTTGGTTCTGTTTTTTCAACGGCTTGTTTGTTTTGCGGACCTCTGTTGATTCTATAATTATTTGCTGCTAGGATATTTGTCAACGTTTTCATTTCATTCAGTTTGTGCTCTCCATCCGTAAGTTCCTGTGACTTTGTAATTATAGATTTTGTAACCGCATAGAGTTGTGCTGAGTCATACCCCCAATTCCCTCATTGTTTGTCTTTGAATACTTTTCCGATCCACAGGTAAGGAACGGTGTAAGGATTTTTACATTTACTGTAAAGCCATCACTGCACACTCGTCTAGGTTTAAGAGTATATTGTTACGCTGACACCAGGCACTAATTAAATTTAATTTTTTTTTGTAGAAACACGCAATCCGACTGAGAGGCTACATTGCAGTAGATTTTCATATGCCTGCATAAGTCAAAACAATGAAGCCCAGAATTGCAAGATCATTTATGTATATATTAAATAATAGATGACCATATTTACACCCGAGGAGACGGTGAAGAGATCAGATGTAATACCATTGTATATTAATTATAGTTCGTGTATATTCTAACATAGGAAAATGATTTAGAAATTTATTTACACCACTCGCACTCCTTCCTGAGAAGGATTATTCGGATTATAAATTAGATAAATATATTTGTTTCTGAAAAATATTATAAATCCTTTTAATAGTTTTATGGCATTTATTTAATAGAAATATTTTATATACCCCAATAAATTTAATAGGGTTTACAACGCAATATTATTATAATGGTATTAGGAATTCATAGTAAACTATTTAGCAATTTAAAAATTAGTTTTCGTGCAGCATTTGTCCGACTAAGTTGCAATACGAGTATTTGAGAACAGACGTAAAAGTAACTTATAAAAATGCCGAAAAGAAAGGAACTTAGCGCAGAAACTCGTATTTCTATAATAACGCTACATGGTGAAAAATTTTCACTGCGGCAAATAGCCCAAAAGTTAAATTTATCTTATCACGCGGTGCAAGGAACAGTGAAACGATATTCACAAAGTGGATCATTACAACCAATAAAACGTTGCGGAAAGCCAAGGGTAACTACCAGACAAGAGGATTTGCACCTAAAAATACTATCAAAACGAAATAGGCGCCTCACAGCTCCTCAGCTTCGAGCAGAGCTGAATGAAGGCCGTCGAAAGTCGGTGTCACTGACTACTGTAAAACGACGTTTGACAAAGGCGGGACTACATGGGCGTATTGCAGTTCGAAAACCATTATTGAATCCAAGAAATCGTAAAAAACGGTTACAATGGGCCCAGGACCATCAACACTGGGACATGGAAATGTGGAAGCAGGTGTTATGGACAGATGGGTCAAAGTTCCAAGTGTTTGGTAGTAATCGACGAGTTTTCGTTCGAAGACAAGTGGGTGAAAGGATGTTACCCGAATGTGTAATGCCAACTGTTAAACACGGGGGAGGTTCTGTCCTTGTCTGAGGATCCTTTTGCTTTGATGGTGTCGGAGATTTGTACCGCATTGAAGGCATTTTAAAAAAAAGAGGGGTACCCGAGGATTTTGGACGAACAAGCAATTCCGTCTGGATTAAGGTTAATTGGTGAAGATTTTCACCTACAACAAGATAATGATCCCAAACACACTTCCCAACTTTGTAAAAACTATGTGAATCAAAAATCGGAGGAAAAGGTGCTGATAAATATGATTTACCCACCACAAGCATCCGATCTCAACCCTATCGAATTACTGTGGGATGAATAGGTAGAAACGTGAGAGAAAGCTGTCCACAATCGCAGAAACAGCTTTGGGAGCAACTTACAAAAGTGCGGAATAATTTACCAATGGATACGCTCCAGAAACTTGTATCGCGGTTGCCTAATATTTGTAAAGAAATCATTAAGCGCAGAGGTGGATACTTCGACGAAAGTCGAATATGATAAGAAATTCTACAGAATATGTTGAAATTATTTTATTTTATAAGGAAAACTGTTCATTTGTCTCGTAGATATAGTTTTGTAGAAATATACGTTTTGTTTCACTAAGCGTGCATGTTTTTTTTAAATTTCATCTACTGATCCCTCACTTATGGCCTGTAGTGTATCTTTTCATCACTGACATGAGGCAAGTTATCGGCAATGCAGGTGTTTGCCCTCCATAGGTTCATATCGCTGATTACGCCGAAGATCATTCGAACTTAATAATAACTTTAAAGACTAGAGGATGCGTATTTTTTTAAATATTCGGAATAAAATTAAAAAAACTTCTTAATCTGATTTATTCTTTACTTACCTTTTATTATTCTAGAAGTATTTATTAATTCCTTTGAATTCTATTCTATATTTTATTAATAAAGAAATAACGGTTATTTTAATATGATGATAGATAAACGGTTAAAGTTGTTTTCAAAGAAACAATTGCCTTCTATTGTAACAAAAGAAGCATTCATAAATTTTTTTGACTTCTCTTCTTGATTTTAATAATAAGGAAGTAACTGTTATTATGACACGATGAAGAACAAGTTGTTGAAGTTGTTTTCAAGTTGACAAGCCCCTGTTTAATATTTAATATTTAATATAAATGAAAGACATGAAGAAGTAGCTTCATAAGGTTCTTATGAAAAACAAGGTGTTTGAAAATTAAAGCCCCTTCCATTAAACGAATAAAAAAAGAGACACGATTTATACTTACAAACTCCATTATTATCATTACGGGTAAATAAAGTGCAAACTCAGTCATGTTCGTATACTTAAAAGGAAGAAATATTCCTCTTTTGAGAAAAGAGATGAACGAAAGAGGAAAACAAGGGAAGTGAATTTCTTGCAGTCTTTTTCCCAAATAAACTCGCGACTAAATTAATGCTTTTGTTGTTCATTCAGGTGTATCTGTGTTATTTACAGAATGAACGGGATGTGTTGGAATAGGTGGCGAGGGAATGAGAAAGGACGACGAAGGAGTCGAAGGGTAACAAAAGAGGATCATGAATAAATGCATGAGATCGTCGTGGCCTGGCGTCTGCTGCAATTCCGCGTATAATTTTTGTCACTCAGGTTAATAAACAGGGTCAGATCGGTATCGGGGAACTTTAATGCGAATTTGTTTATTGTTTTGCATTAAATGAAGGTAACTTAAATTAGAAGGGAGAAAATATAGGTCAAGGAAATTGTAATTTTTGTTTCCAGGAAAAATTCTGCTTTATAATGTCCTATAATGTCCTGCATAATTTCCTTTTATAATTCTAAACTTATCTTAGTGGAACAACAAAAAATTTGGAAATTCTAGGAAACAGTATCTTGTAAGAAAATATAGAAAACATTTCAAATTGAACGACTCCTATGCAATTACATGTAAAAGTAATAATTTATTATACGAGGGTAGTTTGACAAGTAGTGAGAATGGAAAAGAAAAACGAATTTTTTAAATAAAAAATAATTTTTATTTTTGAATATATTCTCCTAAAAGAGCAATACATTTATTCCAACGGTGCTCCAATGCTCTTATGCCAGCTCTAAAATGCGATTCCGGAAGGCTTGTAAAATATTCATTTACGAAGATGATAAGCTCGTCGTTAGACAAAAATTTCTTTCCACCTAGTGCCGTTTTCAATTTTGGAAAAAGGTGGAAGTCGGAAGGGGCTAGATCCGGCGAATAGGACGCATTCGGTGCTAATTGGAAATGCAACTCGTGGATTTTGAACATCGCAACTGTGCTGGTATGCGAGGGAGCGTTGTCTTGGTGAAACAGAATCTTTTTCTTTGCCATGCCTGGCCGCTTGGCACGAATTTCAACATTTAATTTTTTAAGTTCTGCATAATATTGTCCGTTTATTATGGCACCTTTCTGAAGGCAATTAATGAGCAAAATGCCCTTTGAGTCCCAAAAAATTGATGCCATCACGTTGTTTGCCGATAAAGTGGTTTTCGCTTTCTTTGGAGGTGCAGAACCACGTTCTAACCATTGTTTCGATTGTTGTTTACTTTCGGGTGTACTGGAGTGTATTCAAGTTTCATCGCAAGTAACAAATCGCCTACATAAATCAACCGGATTCCGCTTATAAATGTCCAAACACTCATTGGAAATGCACAAACGAGTGAACTTTTGATCAATCGTAAACAATCGCGGCACCCATCTTGCCGAAAGTTTGGAAAAGCCCAATTCTTTCGTTAAAATGTGGTGTACGTGTTCTGTTGAATTATTTACCATGTCTGCTATCTCTTTCACTTTGAGTCGTCGATCTTGCGTAATAATATTATGGATTGTTATAATCATTTCCTTAGAAGATTTTAGGTGCTCCAGAGCGCGCTTCATCAGCACAGCGTGTTCTACCACATTTAAATTCATTAACCCATCTACTTATTGTGGCGGATGATGGAGCAGATTCAGCTAATGTTTCCCGTAACTCATCTTCTATTTCGGTAGCTTACATGCCCTTAATTACTAAGTATTTAATCACCGCACGATACTCTGCTTTTTCCATTTTAACAAAACGACGTGTTGCTTCTTCTTCAATCAGCTGTCAAAAATAAACTAATCAATCGATTTATCTAAATATCGGAATGTAAACATATAAATAGGCACTCTAAATTACAGTGTATTTGTTTTACCAATTAGAGCGCCACCTATGTGTCATTCTCACTACTTGTCAAACTATCCTCGTATGTTCGACAAAGACTAGACTGACGAGTATTAGCATTATATGAAACGGGTAGCTACCATTGCTTTTATCGACATATGTTTCATTATTTTAAATAATGAAGATGACTAAATAAAATGTGATGTCTCGTAACTCGCAAACGGTGACTTTCGAGTTTCCGAGTTTATATTTAAATTATACGAGGGAGCGTTTTTATATTCGCGGAATGAGCGGGTTGTAGAGAGGTGAGTGGGCGCATTGGGGACGTGGCCTGTGCAGCGACTCATGATTAGTATAAATACGAAGTTTCGTTGTTATTAGACAGTTAGTCTTTGAGCTATCGTCAACCAAGTAACATAAGCAGGAGTGAAAAGTGAAATATGGAAAAAATAGAATATCGTGCCGTTATAAAGTTCCTTATCAGGCAAGGAAAATCAGTCGCGACCATAATGAATGAGATGTCATTGGTTTACGGCGACTCTTGTCCAGGGAAAACCATGGTGTACAAGTGGCATAGTTTATTTAAACAAGGGAATCCCTTGAAGACGACCCGAGGCCGGGCAGGAGCATTGAGGTGACCACGCCAGCACTTATCCAAAAAGTTGAACAAATTGTACTCGAAGATGCTCGACTAAAGAAGAAACAACTCGCAGAAATGGTCGGAGTATCCGATACAACAATTTTTAAAATCCAACACGATCATCTTGGCATGTCTAAGGTCAGCGCAAGATGGGTGCCGAGAATGCTCACGCCGCCGCAAAAACAACAGCGCGTAGAGTGTTCGCGTGCATTTTTGGACCTCTGTAATGAAGACAAGGATGGTGTATTGAGTGGAATTGTTACTGGAGACGAAACTTGGGTTCATCATTATGAACCTGAGTCCAAACAAGACTCCATGCAGTGGCATAAAAAGGGCACAGCACCTCCCAAGAAATTTAAAGTGTCACAATCAGCTGGGAAACTCATGGCAACGGTATTTTGAGACCCGGAAGGAATATTGTTGATTAATTATAAAGATAAAGGTGTTTCTATAACCGGAGAATATTACGCTTCAATATTAGAGCGACTAAAAGAAGCCATTAAAGAGAAAAGACGGGGAAAATTGACAAAGGGTGTTCTGCTTTTGCACGACAACGCGCCCGTCCACAAGAGCCGCGTTGCGTTAGCTGCCCTGCATAAGGTGGGCTTCGAAATTGTGAATCACCCACCCTACAGCCCAGACCTGGCCCCGAGTGATTATTACCTGTTTCCGAAAATGAAAAAAGAGCTGCGGGGTAAAAAATTTACTGCCGATGATGAAGTCAAGGAGGCAGTTTCGGCGTATTTTGCAGATAAAGAGAAATCATTTTTTTATGAGGGTATAAATAAATTAATTGAAAGATGTGAAAAATGTATCCGTCTTGCAGGTGAATATATTGAAAACGAAAAATAATTTGGTTTTTTTATTTCCACCCCTTGTCCCCCATTCCGCGAATATAAAAACGCTCCCTCGTACATTTACGAACATGTTAAAAAAATTATTAGATATATGCGAGGTGTGACACGGTCGAAACTTAATAAATAAAATATAGGAGGCGCCAAACACATTTCTAGATATAAAAACAAAAAGTACGAAACATCTTCAATAAAATTGTTTACAACAAATTCTTCATCTGTACTTTAGAAGCATCCGCATCTTCCAATATCAGAGAACAATGTTAATAATAAATTCCATCTTGAAAACCAAGTTGCATTAAAGGTAAAACTTCGTTTTAGAAAAGCAAATTTCATTAGGGATCGATGCGAGTCCTAGAACCGCGCCATCACTAATAACGTTCATTTCCAATAAATGAAAAACCCCGACGTTTGCCGCTTCGATCCATCTATAGCGGCATGCACTCGAAGAGAGAAATTCAAACTTTAGAACTTCCCCCGGAAATAATATATAGAATGAATTTTCCATGTTCCTTTTGTTATCGTCATCGTTCCTTCGAACCTCCTTTGCACGGGAATTTACCAATAACGAATCTGCACGGTCAAAGTCTTCTATAGATCGCGGTCGGCGGTGTATAAATTGTAACTATATCGAATGTCAAGCCAGACTCGTGTTCGTGAAAGTTTTTAATATATTTCTGTCACCGTGTCAGGTCTACAAGCGGCATGAGTGATTCCACGTTGCTACGAGAGATGCAGCAATACCCTAGGAAAAATTTAATATTTCATCTTAGAAAACGTTGTTCGTGAGAGAAAGTCGAATGCACTAATGCAGAAACGACAGGAGTGTAGAAGCGATATTGAAATGTTATTAGGCATATTTTTACATCTGATTTTCTTCAACGGCTGCCTTATGAAAGATGGAAAAGTTCTGGAAGAAATGGTAGAGTCATATTCGAGTTATCCAAGCGTGTATTAAATCTAATTTTAGAATTTGGACTATAAATTAGGCTAGACAGTAATTAAAACAAAGTATCCTACAAAATTTAAAAGATATATCTTCATGTCGTTCTAACTGAAAATTCTATTTCCTATTTTTAAATAGTGGGCTAATATTCGAACGAAATTACAGCATGCATTGCTATTTTAGGACAATACTTTTTTCAATAAATCTGGTCGTATGGCGTCAATGGTGACTTGAATACTGGCTTCCAGTAGTCCAAAGTTGCGCGCTGTATGGCAAGTTGCGCCGTCTTGTTGGAACCAAATGTCGTCGATGTTTAGCTGATTAATTTTTGGAAACAAAAATTCAATCAACATGGCTCGATAGCGCTCGCCATTCACCGTAACGGCAGCTCCTTCCTCATTTCGAAAGAAATAAGGACCAATGATGCCGCCAGCGTGTAAACCGCACCAAACAGTCAATTTTAATAGATGTAATGGTGATTCGTTAACGGCTTGAGGAATGTCTTCGCTCCAAACACAGCAAATATTGCTTAATGACGTAGCCATTTAACCAGAAATGTGCTTCATCACTAAACACAATTCCTTGATAAAAATGCTTATCTTCGGTCAGTTTCAAATGAGCCCAATCAGCAAAAATGCGACGCAAACGATGGTCGTTTGGCTTCAATTCGTGCACGAACTGTATTTTATAGGTACATAAGCCAAGATCCTTACGTAAAATTTTCCACGTAGTCGAAGGACAAAGGCCAACAAGTTGAGAACGACGATAAATCGGCATTTCGGCGTCTTCTTCAATACTTCGCGCTACAGCAGCAACATTGTCTTCGCTACGCACATTTCTTTGTCTCGTTGATGGTTTTGAATCGAGAAGAGTAAAATCAGTGCGAAAACGATCAATAAGTGCACGAATTGCTTGCTCACTAGGCCGATTATGTTGACCGTAAAATGGACGAAGTTCTCTATGAACAGAAGAGATTTATTTCTTTCGAAGTAAATTTCCACAGTTTGGAAGCGTTGTTCTGGCGTTGAACGATTCATGATGACTTGCCAAACCTTACTGAACAGAAACGTCAACACAGTTTGACATTATCAGCTGTCAAACCATACTTATCGATATCGATAATTCTCATGTGGCTTAAAAAACACCCATTATTACAGTCGATATTCTATAGTGTCAACAAACCTCGCATAATAAACAACATAAGGGGTGATTCACTTAGAGGCAGAGGTGGAAAGAAATTTTCGTCTAACGACGAGCTTATCATTTTCGTAAATGTGTATGTTGCAAGCATTCCGGAATCGCATTTTAGAGATGGCATAAGGGCATTGGAGCACCGTTGGAATAAATGTATTGCTCTTTTAGGAGAATATACTGAAAAATAAAAATTATTTTGTTTTTAAAAAATTCATTTTTCTTTTCCATTCTCACTACTTGTCAAACTACCCTCGTATATACATTCAGTGGTAAAAAGAGAAGCAAGTATGGGTATACTTGTTGAAACTTGTTGTAACCGGAACGGACAGAACTTTCCAGTACACCTAATATGACGTTCATTGAACAAAATTAATTCTACAATAGATCTCTATTGTAGAATTAATTTTTGTAACCAAATCGCTAGTTTCGAATTCAATTTTATCTTTTGTTTACTGAATTTCTTCTTTTAAACAAGTAGCGTAATTCATAAAGTATTTAAATTTTATTTAAATAGAGATCACATTTCTAAATACTGTGTTTCTTATGCCCTACGTTCTATAATGCTCATTCAATTGTATTTTTACAGACGCTTTTTGAAAGAGAACCTTCTGATCACATTAAATACGATAGATGCTGCGTATTCATCGAAATAAAAAAGAAAAGCGAAAGCGACTCCGACCAGCACGAGAAAACGAAATTCAATTATAAAATTTCGTACAACAGAGTTGTACGGTCAAGCCCGCAGCGTATCACTCGGGCAAATACTTTCGGAGAAAATTCAATATTTTAAACGAGAAAATTCCGAAACGAAATAAAAAAAAACGAACTGTTTCTTTTGTAATGTTGGTACTTTTCGAGTTAGAAGTGGTATGGGCGGAGGGTGGAATATATATTTTTTTAATAACAGCATTCAAAACTGTCTAGAGAAAGTGGTTAACTCGCTTTTAAAAAGAGTAAGATTAATATCGGGCACTTCCAGTGAAACGGGGACCGCCCCTGCCCACTCAATCTATGCGTGACGCTGGCATGAAAACTTCATTAAAAACGGAAGCTAAGACAGAGGAGGTGCGTGCGGCGAATACGTCCAGAAGCATTCACTTGGTGGTTATTAAAAAGTTCTTTTTTACTGCCTCTCTTAAAGTGTAAATTTAGTATTATATATATTAAAGCAGGTGGATGAGTGAAAGTAACAAGTGGTGCCATCTGTCGGTAATGAATGCGTCTCTCCCTTATAGTTCGCTCACGTACACGCTAATTTGTTTCCAACTTTGGATTACTAATGTTAATGAGTATTAGATAAAGGAAAATGGACAGATTTTATCGTAATCTGTTGGGTTGATTGGCAAGTATAGTGGATGATAAAGAATTATCCAGTAAAAAGCTAAATATTTTTACCTAACCTTGCACGAATTTTTACTACGAGGGTAGTTTGGCAAGTAGTGAGAATGACACATACATGGCGCTCTAATTGGTAAAACAATTGCACTGTAATTTAGGTTGCCTATTTATATGTTTACATTCCGATATTTAGAAAAATCGGTTAATTAGTTTATTTTTGACAGCTGATTGAAAAAGAAGCAACACGTCGTTTTGTTAAAATGGAAAAAGCAGAATATTGTGCGGTGATTAAATACTTCGTAATTAAGGGTATGAAAGCTACCAAAATAAAAGATGAGTTACGGGAAATAATAGGTGAATCTGCTCCATCATCCTCCACATTAAGTAGATGGGTAAATAAATATAAACATGGTAGAACAAGCTGTGTTGATGAAGCGCGCTCTGGAGCACACAAAATCGTGACTTCTAAGGAAATGATTATAAAATTCTATATTATTATTACGCAAGATCGACGATTCAAAGTGAGAGAGATAGCAGACATTGTAAACATTTCAACAGAACGCGTACACCACATTTTAACGAAAGAGTTGGGCCTTTCCAAGCTTTCGGCAAGATGGGTGCCGCGACTGCTTACGATTGATCAAAAGTTCACTTGTTTGCGCATTTCCAATGAGTGTTTGGACCTTTATAAGCGGAATCCAGTTGATTTTTGTAGGCGATTTGTTACTTGCGATGAAAATTGGATACACTACAGTACACTCGAAACTAAACAACAGTCGAAACAATGGCTAGAACGTGGTTCTCAACCTCCAAAGAAAGCGAAAACCACTTTATCAGCAAACAAGGTGATTGCATCAATTTTTTGGGATTCGAAGGACATTTTGCGCATTGATTACCTTCAGAAAGGTGCCACAATAAACGGACAATATTATGCAGAACTTCTACAAACATTAAATGCTGAGATTCGTGCTAAACGGCCAGGAATGGCAAAGAAAAAGATTCTATTTCACCGGGACAACACTCCCTCGCATACTAGCACAGTTGCGATGTCCAAAATCCACGAGTTTCATTTGCAATTACTACCGCATGCGCCTTATTCGCCGGATCTAGCGCCTTCCGACTTCCACCTTTTTCCAAAATTGAAAACGGCACTAGGTGGAAAGAAATTTTCGTCTAACGACGAGCTTATCATCTTCGTAAATGAGTATTTTGCAAGCCTTCCGGAATCGTATTTTAGAGATGGCATAAGGGCTGGAGCACCGTTGGAATAAATGTATTGCTCTTTTAGGAGAATATATTGAAAAATAAAAATTATTTTGTATTTAAAAGATTCGTTTTTCTTTTCCATTCTCACTACTTGTCAAACTACCCTCGTGTATACACGTAGCTAGTTGCTTTGGTGACGAAAGTGTTCTATATATATATATATATATATATATATATATATATATATATATATATATATGTATAGTAGCTAAAATGTGATATTAGTGTTCTTACTTCGTTCCGGGAGATGGACAGTTCCTTCTCATTTATATTATGGGAAATAAAATATTTTTAAAAACATTTCTTCCTCATCAATCTTTAGAAAGAATTGATTGCAATATTAAATACATATATTATAACATTATTCACACAAATCGTTTTAATGAAAAGAAGGAAACAAAGGAAAACCAGTATCAGATAACTAAAATGACTACGACGATATGACACTGTGATCGAAATATTATTCCCTAATTACCGCGAAAACTCCACAGCACCATTAATGATATACTAATTCCCATTGGGGAAAGGGCCGCATTAAGTGAAACTTAGAAGGGTCCTTTGAATCGAGGAGTGTATACAGATAAGAAACCGCCATCCATTAACGATATCCATACCCTGCCGGCCACGCGACGACGTTACTCCCCGTGTTGTCCATTTCATGACCATTCCCTTTCCATTATTTGTCCTACAATTCCCCTTCGCCAAACCGTTCGACCGTTAGGGAAATGGCGAAATATTAGATTCTACTAATGGCACGCGTTGTAATTCTGTTGGCAGGTTTGTTCGCGTATTCCCACATGGATTTCGAAGTGGATCGGGACCCCGGTCCGACAGGAGATCCTTCTCTGGCTGACATGACCCGTTCCGCCCTCTCTATACTGCAGAAGAACCCCAAAGGGTTCTTCTTGTTCGTCGAAAGTAAGTGTATATTAGTATTGTGTGTGTGTTTATATATATGTATATATGTTTTTGTATGCCTACATTTTGCCGCTTGTTATTCGAGATACGGACGCATGGGAGTGTAAGATTTTAGGACGTTAGAATGTTTTTCGTTGTTGGATTGTTCATTGTTTGGTTTTCATAGCTTTCTAAACTGAATCAATACAGATGTGTTATGTACCTTATATCTAACATATATATATTGTTACAAAATATTTGCAAAATAAATAAGACAATAACAGCTGAAACAGTAAATTAACTTACAAATATCCGAGATTCAAATCTAAAATATAAACTTTAAAGGAAAAATAAACAATTTTGTTATATGGGAAAATTCTAAAGATTAGGTTTAAGAGTTTAAAATGTAAACAAGCAATAACACTTAGGCCTAATCAAGATAAGAATTTTGAACACAATTAAAACAATTAACAAAAAAACATAAAAAATTATAAATAATGAAATAGGAAGATGAATAGCCAAAATCATTACTTTTTTGTTATTTTATGAGGAAGCTATATAAACCTGCGAGAACTATTGAGAAAGAAGAAGCTTGTTGACAGTGTATAAATTATTTAAATTAAATTAAGATATATCGAAAGAAATTATAATGCTACTTACACATAAATAAAGAAAGAAAATTAATGTCTTTATATTTTGAATATGAAGGTAACCTGAACTAAAGGTGTTTCAAATTTCGCGGTTTTCTTAAAGAATAAATAAAACACATAATTTGGATTCACTTTCAAAAACCTTTTATTGGTAATTGAAGTATCAGTTATGACATTTATATGTGAAAAATAATACCTGCCAAATGGCCTCCTCTTGCAGCTCCACAGCTCAGAGCTCCACTCTTTCGTTAAAATTTTAAATGACATTTTGACATAATAGAGGCTATATCTCATCAATGACATGAACAATTTCATCTTTCAAAGCAGGAATTGATTGTGGATGGTTTTTATAAACCTGACTTTTCACATAACACTAAAGAAAATAGTCTAACGGTGTCAAATCACATGATCTGGGTGTCCAATTAACATCACCGTTTCTTGAGATTACACGTACAGGAAATTTTTGTCTCAATAAATCAATTGATTCGTATGCAAAGTGAGGTGTAGCGCCGTCCTGTTGAAATCACATGTCCTCTAGATCAATGTTCATTAATTCAGGCCACAAAAATTCGGTTACCATCCGATGATATCGATCACCATTGACAGGTACAGCTTCACCAGCAGCATTTTCAAAGAAGTAACGTCGAATTACACCACCTGCCTATAATGCACACCAAACAGTAACTCATTTAGAATGCATAGGTTTCTCATGAATAATTAGTGGATTTTCCTCACTCCAGATACGGCAATTTTGTTTATTAACATAGCCACCAAGTTCAAAATGTGCCTCACCGGAAAACATTATTTTTTGAGAAAAATCAGCTGGTTGTTCATTGATAAAATTTATAAACGAACGACGTTTTAAATGATCTAATGGCTTCAGTTTCTGTGTTATTTGAACCTTATATGCCTTCAGAGCTAAATACGCCATGTTGTTGATCCACTAAGTCCAAGTTGTTGTAAACGTCGTCTAATGAACATTTCAGGATCTTCAGCAACACATGCACGAACCAAACCAATATTTTCTTGTGAACGACCACTACGACTGTATTTTTTACTTTTTTAATCTTCCACGGAACCGGTCTCTTGAAATTTTTTAATAATTCGACCAATAGTTCTTTCAGATGGACGATTATGTAAGCCATAAAATTCAAATTTTCTAAAAACTCGTTTCACAGGACGCTGATTTTCATAAAATAATTCAACGATTTGAACGCGTTGTTGTACCGTGTACGAAGTCATTTTTATAAATGTCATACATCACACTTTTTAAATGCTCACATATCCAGACAAATTCATTGCGCCATCTATATTTTATTTATTCTTAAATTGGAAAATAATGTTAGAATACGCTCGTTGGTCAATAAATGACCAGATTGTAATAAAAAGAAACCCTGCACAGGGTTTGTTAAGAAAAAATTAGCATTTTTCTAACCTCCAATAGTAAATAATTTATTCAAACCACCATCTTGAAAACTGGAAATTCAGACTCCAAAATTTACATCCTTATTTTGAAAAAATCCGGAAATTTAAAACAATCACTTATGTTATAAAGTCACCTATATAGAAACAATATTGATAAATCATAAAAATATAAGTATCTAAAGAATAATTTATGATTCGAAAAAGAAAGTAAATTTATCTGTTCCACACCCTGTACATCGAATACATAAATTTAGAAGAAAACAACAAAACTGTCACCCTCTTTATTGTCTTTTTCCCCTCTCTCTATTTGTACATCATCTATTTTCAATAAATACCATCCACCAATAAAAATGACAAGAACTTTTTTCTCAATTTATTTTATCTCGCTACCATAGATACACGAATCTCAATTCCAGTTTCGTCCTTTTTTGGATGCACACCAATTCTGCAGAAATAATCCGACTCAAATGGGCCGTGAAACGTCCAAGAATAGCGTCGGATCCTATCAGAAGTTCACGGGAACGCGATGATATGCGACGCAAACTGGAAGACGACGCGAGGCGGCAGGGCGCGCTGGTGATTATTTTCGCCCCCCGTCCCCCCACAAATTCTCATATTCAGCTGGCCACGGTCCAATGTTTCCCCTCCGCGAGAATTTAAAACCTTCCGTGGGAAACCTGGACGAGGCAATCTTTAACGTGTCTCGCTATCAAAAGAAATGGGTCGCTGATTCGAATTTACGTCAGCTATTGGATATTACAGCGCGAGGGAAGGAAATAACATGAGAAATAGATAGGAGGAGGAACAGAGACGGAACGAGAATTTAAAAAAAAGACAAGAGAGAAAAGAATCGAAGAGCTTGCAAAATATGAAGCAGTTGGCTGACCTGGTAAAACGTATGATAAAAATGCTATTTAAAGTGCAAGGCGGATTTCGGAGTCTCGTGAACATGAAGGTGTGGCATTTTTCTATCTAGTTTGAACAAGTATACTTCGTTAGTATATTAAATTATTATTATCCTTTTTAATATTGAATACGGTAGATACAAACGTCGTAAAATGAAGCGTAGAGTTTGTGTTTTACACCAAAAAAGATGTAAATGTGACAAAGTAGTTGGTAATTGTAAAATCAATCTAATTGAGATCCATTTCACTCTCAACATCTACGTCTCATACTCTTTGCTGTTCTGAACTTTTAACACCATACTTGTTTCTTTATCAATTTCTTTCCCAATCTTCTAAATCTACATATTTTGTTTTTCGTTCATAAATTGCTAGATATATAAAGGGTTTTCCAATAAGGACTTGACAACTTCTTTTCAAAATAAAATGCAGACCATTTGAGATATTTCAAAAACTTTATTATCGGGTTGAAGTACAATCAAAACATTTATGAATGGAAGTCGACTTCGTTTATATGGCCACCGCCGGCACGTTTGCAGCGGTAGATTCTTTGGACCCACTTTTCGATGACTCGGCCACACAATTCGGCCGAAACGGTTGCTATTTCGCGTTCAATGTTGGCTCTGAGCTCTTCCAACGTTGTCGGCTTATTGGCATAGACCAATGACTTGACGTAGCCCCAAAGAAAAAAGTCTAGAGGTGTTAAATCGCACGAACGAGGCGGCCAATCGACTGGTCCATTTCTTGAGATAACACGCTCATCAAACTTACTCTTCAATAAATCGATTGTAACGTGTGCTGTGTGGCTTGTGGCACCGTCCTGCTGAAACCACATGTTATCCAAGTCCATATCTTCCAATTCGGGCCAAAAATAATCGGTAATCATGGCGCGATAACGACTACCGTTCACAGTAACGTGTCGATCATTATCGTCGACGAAAAAATATGGCCCTATGATGCCGCCGGCATGCAAACCGCACCAAACAGTTATTTTTTTGTGGATGAAGTGGTGTTTCATGAAGCACATGTGGATTTTCACCCGACCAATAACGCATATTTTGCTTATTGACGAACCCATTGAGCCAAAAATGAGCTTCGTCACTGAAAATGATTTTGCGATGAAATTGAACATTTTGGCGCATCTTTTCCAGAGCCCAGTCGGAGAACGTACGTCGCTTCAAATGGTCCATCGGCTTCAATTCTTGAGTCAGCTTGATCTTGTATGGGTGTAAACTAAGATCCTTACGCAAAATTCGCCATAAAGTAGTCTGGGCGATGCCCAACTCTTGAGAACGCCGTGGAATTGACTGATTTGGATCATTTGCTACGGACGTTTCAACGGCAGCGATATTTTCGACACTTCGACCAACCCGTTGTCTCACTGGCCCGGCAACATCACACAACGAATATGTAGACTCAAATTTTTGCACTAAACTTGTTACTGCCTGTCTACTAGGGCGAGAATTACGACCGAAAATCGGAGTTAACGCTCTTAAAGTAGCGGTCACCGACTCCGAATTTCTGTAATAAATTTTTATAATTTGCAGACGTTGTTCGTTCGTGTACTTTACCATGATGAAAATGTTAAGGTTACTGAATAAATTGAGTGACAGTTCGATGATTAGTGAAAGGGTGCGTTCACAAATTGAATTAAATTTGTCAAGTCCCTATTGGAAAACACTTTACTTAGTAAAGTGTCGACGTTAAGACGTTAAGAAATCTTTCAACTGGTTCTTATAACCTTAACCCAAGCCATAAAAACCTCAACTAGAGTAACTACGTCTTCCAGTACAGTAGTCGATCGACAATTTGTTTATTAATCGTGATATATATGATGCGAAAGTGCCAACGTAAGTATATTTGTGTGTGTATATGCTAATTTCTAGAATTTCTATATAATGAAGGAATTATTTTGTTGTTACCCGTTATTGACATCATACAAGCGGTACTATTGTCGCTGTTTCTTGATTTCAAGCCTTTGTTTTTTTCTTTAATTTCACGTCGTACATATTTTAGCATTTCTTCTTTTTCTTTGTGTGTAATGCTTTGTTTTCATCAACCAACTACCATTTTCAAAATATTGAGGGCGCACAGGACGAATACTCGCCAAAAGACGCTTCATAACACCAAGATAATAGACAGCAATGACAGTTTGATTAGTTGGTACAAACTCTTTGCGCACTATGCCTTTCGAATCATAAAAACAAATCCACATTGTCTTCACTTTTGACTTCTACAAACGGCTTTTTCTCGGTTTTTCTTCTCTTGGATGCTTCCATTCAGAGCTTTGAAGCTTGGTCTCTGGATCGTATTGAAAACACCACGTCTCATCGCCAGTTACAATAGAATACCTCAAGTTTCCGTCTTTTTGGGTCTTTCATCAAGTCTGTACAATATTGAATTTGGAGCTTGTGTGGTACAAACCTTGCATAAATCTTTCTCAGTTCCAAATACTGTGTCAAAATGCGATGAATTGAGTCTTTGGAAATATTAAATTCTTCCTATGTATTGCAATGAGGAGTTCGGCTCATTTCTGTTAAATTCACGCACAAATTCGATGTTAGTTTACGTAACCACAGATTTTTTTGCACCCTTCGTCGTTATTTATCTGTGCGACCATCTTTAAATTGTTTATACCATCCATACACACTCGTACTTGATAGACACGCATCATCATACACTTGTTTCGTGAAATTAAACGTTTGAATAAACGATTTATCGAGTTTAAAATAGAACTCGATATTAGCTCTTTGTTCAAAATTCATTTTCGACCAATGTCAAATACACATTGTTACTTTATGCGTAATTTCTCTGCTTCTAATGATGCAAATGCCATGATATTTGGGCATAATATTGGTGAAAGATCTACCTTACCGACGCATATTTTTTTAAAGATGGCGCTACTAAGAATTATTATTTTAAAAAGTTTGGTTTTCTCTGAGACAGACTGTGTCCATTACAAGACGGTAAACCAATATAAGCTTTGCGTTGCTATATATCTTTATTGGTATTATTAAGAGTATGTCATTAGGGGACTTATGAGAAACAGTATAAATACATATACCATGGCTTTCCTACAAACCGATAGATTGGAGCTGGTTGATTACAGATTTTTTTCTTATAAAAACTCAATTTATTGCCTGTTAAAATACTTCATTTTTCTAATTAATCATCCCATATTTTGAAAGTTTAGCAGATATTCCTGTCTGAATGACCGTAAACGATATAGTAAAATTAAAATCTACCTAACCCATACCTCGACAGCGCGTGATTAAAAGCTTAAAGTCGTTCGATTTTCCCTTTTTTCTCTTTCCCTTTTCCCTTTCATAAAATACCCACCTGCTCGCGCAACACCGTGTCTTAACTACCTCTAACTCTCTCTCCCTCCTCCTCCTCCTCTCCAACCCTCACCCCAAACCTCTCGTTAACCATTCAAAATGAATCGTCCAGAACTTTTTTTTAATCGCCAAAGTTGAACAATTGAAATGATACGCCATCTCGGGTCCTCGCGTGGGACGTAAAATTAAAAGGGCGTAAAAAAACAATGTCCTCCCCGTTTCATCTACGTCGGTCCCCTCCACAACAGATATTTTGGCCTAGATTAAACATTATTGCCTTTCATTAGCATAATTATACAATAAAATTCTATTCCACGGGGCGTTTCGCTTGTTTTTCTCGATTTTCTTTTGTCGTATCTGGATCTGGTACAAGCCAATATTTCTCACTAATTAGCCTTGAGAGATTAACAATATAAAACATTTAATTTTACGTTGTTTTGTTCCTGATAAAAGACGGGACGTTTAAAGTATGTTTTTTGCGGTGGAATCTTTTCTTTAATTCATATTTTTTGCGAGTTTAGATTGAGGAAAAAAGAAATCACCTTAAATTTTCCTTTAAAATTGCTCAAGTTAACAACGTGGAAGAAATATGGTCATTTCTCTTTCGGGTTACCTACCGCTACCTATTGCTGTTCTTCCAGCTTTTTCTTGATTTATAACCGAATTTTAATCCGCATTGCTAATTGCTTTAATTTATGAATTTCACCCGGAGCACCCTCGGTTACTATTCACTCCCCCCAACCACCCACACAACTGCCGCCGACGCCCGATAAAATGACAAAATTTTCGGGGACGCCGAAATGAGTGACTTCAGAATACGAGCCTCGGATAAGCAGAGATTCAGTCCCCCCAACTGAAGGGATTATCTATACAATTTCTACCCAAAACCGAAAGTAATTATGCAGGGAATATGGTGCTTAATAAATAACGAATTTCTAAGTAATAAATAACGAATTCGGCCTAATAAATAATGTATAATGAATTAAGTGAAGACCCGGCTAAAGGAATGAAACAATTCGTATAATTTCTAACGGAGCGATCTCTAATAGCGTTTTATTCATTTCACGATAAAAATTACAAATGAAACTTTTCGTTTGAATCTATTGGTAGATTCATTCTTGATAGACTGCAGCAGTGTATTACAAAGGGTACCAGGAAAGTTTTGCAATACAGCTTTGTTTATTTAATTTTTTCAAAGTAATTTCCTCTACACTCAATAGACCTCTCCATCCTCCGAAACCAATCTTTAAACCAGTTCTGCCAAGTTTGACTAGGGAGTAAAGCACACTCGTTTTCCCAAGCTCACAGAAGGTCCTCATCACCGGAAAACCGCCTCACTTTTAGCTTCATATTAACATGCGGGAACAGTGCAATGTCGCAGGGAGCAAGATCTGGACTGTAGGGAGGGTGCTCAAGAAGTTTTAATCCTGCCGTGGTCAAATATTCGGTACAGGCTTTGGAGCGGTGAGCTCGAGCATTATCGTGTTGGAGGAACCAAGTGTCCATTATTGACTTTGGCCGCAGGTTCTTCATAGATCCAATGACTTTAGGCAGGCACTATTCAGTATACCACTTAGCTGTGACTCTTCTGTGTGTCTAAAATGCGTTCCACAATTCCACTCGATTTGAAATATACAGCTATCGTTTTCTTCTTTACAGATCGGGATTTTCTGACAACTACGGGTGTGCCCTCATCATCAAAGACCCAAACTTTGTTTTGAGCTTTGGTCAGTACATCGTAACAGTAGTACAACCAAGTCTCGTTACCTATAACGATGTTGTTCACATACCGATTTGTCCCTTATTATACTTTTTTTAGCAACTCCCGGCACCAAGTCACACGTCGTGTCATCTGCTTTTCAGTCAGTCGATGCGACACTCAGAGAGAATGATCATGCAGAATCGAACGAATTGCTGGTGCATTTAGGCCTGAGGTACCCTCTATCTGTTGGTAGGTCACTCGAATGTCCTCCTCAAGCATTTTCTTCACATTAGTAACGTTTTCCTCCGTAACTGACGTTCGTGGCCTTGCCGGCCTCTCAGCATCCTCTACAGTTAAACTTCCCCTTTGGAATTCTCTATACCACCTGAATATCGTTGTGCGATGTGGACAAACATCACCTAGTGCAAGAGTCATTTCCTCGAAGCACTGGTCTATGTTTAAACCACGCATGAAATTATAACGCAAAACTGCCCTTTTCTCATGTCGTAACCACGATGCCATCGCAAGCACTTTACACTCTCACTGCTATTGAATAACTGAGCCCATCGACATGGTGCGGCGGCTACTATGCACGTATGAATATGTCACAACATGCAGCAACGAACAGCTTCCTACAACTCATTGTTGGGTCATATTGCAAAACTTTCCTAGTACCCTTTGTATATAGTTCCAAATTTAGATGAGTCAAACTCAATCTAGTTGTGTCAATGATGTCTGTACCCCTGTTCAGGTGCAATGAATAAAACGTTGGAAATGCGTAGGATTCTTCCACAAGTTACCATAAGCCTAAAATAAGGTAGACGGTGTTATTACTTGCTGTTGTACAAAACCCAACAAAATCCATTTCTTGTTCTCATTCAAGTTAATCGACTTTTGAAGTCGAAATACTTTTTACCTTGCAATAAAACCTACCAACAGCAAGATATCTTAGGAAACTCTATTACGGAAGTTTGAATAACGATCTTTTTTATTTCGTCTAATGGCCGAGACATGCGAAAATTTGCTGTGCACTCCATCCACGGACACATTCCAGATTGAATGAAAAACGTCCAGGAACTTTACATTGTACTAATCTGGGAACCGCAGTGGACGTAAACTTTTCGCACTTTGAATTTATTATTGGACTCTTTCTTGTTAGACGGCAGCATTGTATTGTACAGTTTGATATTCAAATGAGACGAACTAATTCTGGTCCTGTCGATTCTATGTGATAGAATGTCCCTCTCTTCCTTCAGGTGCAATAAATATGGCATTGTACATGCGTAGAATATTTCCACGAGTTATCATAGGTCCGAAATGAGGAAAGAAATGTTATTATTTGCTGTTCTACGAATACTAACCAATTCCATCTTTTGTTCTTATTCCATTTAGTTTCTTTGAAGCCCAAACACTTTTTGCCCTACAATAACACTACCCCAAAGCAGAATATCGTAGGAAACTCTATTATGAAAGCCTTAATATCAATCCTTTTAATTTGTTTATTGGCGAAGATACTAGAAACTCTATGCACCTCATCGATCTATACGTTCCAGAGTAAAATTCATATTCAACTTTTCAAAGTTTAAAATCTATTGGTAGACTCATTCTTGAAAGACGGCAGCACCATATTATACAGTTTGATATCCAAATGATCGGAACTCATCTTAGTTCTGTCAATTCTATGATAGGGAATGTAACTATCTTCCTTCAGGTGCAATAAATATGACATTGGCCATGCGTAGAATATTTCCACGAGTTATCATAGGTCCGAAATGAGGAAAGAAATGTTATTATTTGCTGTTCTACGAATACTAACCAATGCCATCTCTTATTCCATTTAGTTTCTTTGAAGCCAAAACACTTTCTGCCCTACAATAAAATTATCCCAAAGTAGGACGTCGTAGGAAACTCTATTATGTAAGTCTTAATATCAATCTTTTTAATTCATTTATTGACGAAGATACTCAAAACTCTCTATGAACCTCATTCAGGTACACGTTTCAGACAATAATTGGAATTGAACTTTCCAAAGTTTAAAATCTAGTGGTAGACTTATTCTTGAAAAGCTGCAGCAGTGTGTTATACAGTTTGATACTCAAATGATCCGAAATCATCCTGATTTTGTCAATTCTATGATGTCTCTCGCCTTCCTCAGGTGCAATAAATATAACATTTGATATGCGTAAGATATTTCCACAAGTTATAGTGACCCTAAAGTGAGGAAGGCGATATTATTATTCGTTATTCTGCAAATCCTAACTTCCGGATCAGTTTGATGCATTTCAAGGAGCCGATCAGCAAAGACACGACGTTGTTGATGGTCGATAGGTCTGAGTCCTTGTGTTAACTGGACTTTAAAAGCCTTAAGACCTAAATCTTTATGCAAAATACGGTATAATTTCGTTTGTAGAATGCCCAATTCCAAAGATCGACGAGTTCCCCAACACTATGGGCTACAATAGCAATATTCTCAGTTGTTCTTGAGCGACGTGCACGAGTTCGATTCTTCACATCACTAACTTGTCCCAACAGATCAAATTTTTCCACCAGTTCCACAATTGATGGCGGAAAGTATGCTTCATGACGACCTAAAAATGCTTTATTTTTGCGAACTATGACCGCGATATTTTCACCATTTTTGTAGTGAATTTTAATAACTTCAATACGTTGTTGAAGCGTATACCGTTCCATTTTTATTAATGGTGTAGTTTTTACTTGTCATCTGTCAAATAGTTACAGGTTGAGTTATGACTGTTAAAATGGCGGGCTATTGAAAATGAAATGTCTTATTGGAGCACCTGTTACATGCCAAAACTTGTGATTTAGATCGTTAGTCTTCTTCATTGTAAATATTACCCCAGACGTTTGTAAACGAAAAACAAGCCCGCACATTTTCGCATATAACACACATCAGAATAAACAAACAGGCCGTTTCTACCCCCTATATTTTCGTAAGTAAATCGACCTTAAAATCATCGCTTACACTATTCGGAGTTTAAATTTCCAGTCAACTGACGTGAGTTTGTCGAAACATTAAACGTCGGGACCATTTGTCTTTGAGAAAGTTGTTCCTCGTGCATCCTCTTCTACTTCTTCATCCCTACTCTCACTTAGTATGTTCGACTGATTTCTATTTGGAAAGATGAGACGAGGTGGAGGAAGCGTGTTGGAAGAAGGAATCCGTCAACAAATACAACTAAACGAACTCGACGAAGTCAAGTAATGTTAACTATGTTGGGGGGAAGTTTCGCCAATGTGATGAGAGTTCCGTTTTAGTATTTACTTTACGAAATGTGTTTTAGCGTAAAATATTTAAGTTAGTTTGGTGTTTCAGTTAATTATGAAAGTAAAAATGGGAAATATAATAACTTTGTTATACGTTATTATTTTGCATTGATTTTTTGTACGATAAAAATGATAATTATTCTGTTTTATTTTTAAGTACATGTTCTGCTATTCGTTGATATTGTATTCTCTTCATATAAGAATGCTTTTCCCTCACGGTGAATTCGATTTGCCGAAACGACAGTGGAAACTTATCCGATATTTCATATTTTTAACTGATCTTAGCCTGTCTGTTCTTACATTGAAAATGTATAAATTATATATATATATATATATATACACTACCGGCCATAAATGGGGGATCACTATAGGTAAAATACAAAAAAATGATACACTTCTTCACAAATATTGGGTAGCTTCAGCACAAGCTTTTGAAGAGTTTCAACTGGAATATTGTTCCAAACATTTGTAAAGCTAATCTCTCACTATTCTGTCTAGCTCATCACACAGCAACTCGACGGGATTCATATAGGGCGATTGCGAGGGCTAAACCATATTTATAAAAAGTTCTTCTTCTTCTTCTTTTTATTTAACATAGTTCTTACAAAGTTTAGCACTACGTTTGGGGTCATTATCTTGGAAACAAAAACTTTCTCCTATCATCTGGTACGTAGACTTCCGCGGTTGTGGTCCATACTATCTGCTTCTGGGCTTCCGGGTTGGAATCGCGTCACTGGTATAACTGCCGACGTTTCGTACTCACTCGTATGGGACATCTTCAGGGCTCGACTACTGCTACTGTCTGCGATGGAATCGTGTGTCCCTTTAAAAGTTTCAAATATCCTTTTTTTCTTAAAATTCCATCTATTCTATGCAAATTTCCAACACCATTAAAAGAAAATGATCCCCAAACAAGAACTGAACCTCCACCGTGTTTAAATGATAGCCCAACAGGTTCTGGTATCATTCTTTCGCCAATTTTCTGCGAACAAAAACTTTCAAACACTTAGAACTTGGATTCGTTCGTCCATAAAACCCGCTTCCACATTTCCACAGCTCAATGGCGGTGCTCCTTCGCCCATTGTAATTGCTTTTTACGATTTTGTGATCGTAGCAATGGTTTACGAACAGCAAATCGCCCTTTTAGTCTCGCCTTTGATATACGTTTATGTGAATTTATATATTCCTACAAGATTTTATAATTTATGCCTTACGACCTACATTATTATATGTATTATCGTCTATAATAATTAATTACTTTTTCATGTACAATTTTTCTAATTACTTCTATAAGCATAAATTGAATATAATATTCCTTATTGAAGTGATTGTATGGCTTTCCAAATATTGCTCTTTTAAATTAAAAAAATATTTTGATAATTGCAACAGAGTATTTCTAGTCATTCATAGTTTCAATTTACAAACATCTAGTGAATATTTTCTCAATTAAATACAATGTCAAAATATAATTTACGTATCACAACTACATCTTTCGAGCACTTGTTTTTATATCTCCTTATTTACTTTATTTCTCATTATACCATTTTCTTTTTCAGGTGGCCGAATAGACCATGCCCATCATTACAATAATGCTTACAGAGCATTAGATGAGACTCTGGCGCTGGAAACTGCTCTTCTATCTGCTTTAGCCCTGGTTAATCCTACAGAAACATTACTAGTTCTAACAGCCGACCATTCACATGTTTTTACCTTTGGAGGCCAGGCAACACCGAGAGGCCATCCAATATTAGGTAAGCTTCAGAATTATTCACAATTATATGTATCATTGTTAAATGATACATGTAATTTTCCTATCATTCCTAGATTCCTATCATTTTTAAAATAAAAATAATATTTAATATTATTAAATTATCGTCATTCAATTCATTTTGGGATTAGTTCCTTTTGAAAATGTGAATTATTGAAGTCGTTATAAGGCAGAGTCTGTGAAATTCATAAAAAATTGATTAAACCTAGAGACTTAGTGTCGAGAAAATATACATATTTCTGATTCTGAGACATAATAATAATAATGAGTTGGCGAATATTAATTACTTTTATTAATTCTTGTGTATATTGTTTCAAAAATAGCTTAGATAGAAACAAAAGCTCTAACGACCACAACAGTTCGCCCAGTGTATTAGGGGACAGCTAAGGATCTAAATATTTTATTTTCATTAATTACTTGCAATTTATGTTTAATTTTTAATTTCATAATATATTTTATTTGCACATTTCATTGCTTGCAGTTAAATTGTACGTTTATATCTAAAATATCACGTATGTTTAATCGAATATAGTACCCGCAGCGTCAGCGCAATGTAGAGATTTGCTTCGACGCGTAAATGTGCACACATTAATGGCTTTCATTCAAATTTCGCACCAACGCGACAATTTTACAAATTTAGACTTCTACAATGATTTCGTCCCCCTACGAATAGTTCTACTTATGCACGAAGGCTGTAGCGTGAACCATAGTATAAAGCAAGACAAAAAGCCGTTAAACACAAATATGTATCTAGAACGTCAGGGGCTCCTGTAAGTTACGTTGCAACGATGATCAAACACAGCTGTCCCTGACGTTCGTGCTCCAACGCCTTGAACTATTTAAGAAAATAAGATACATAATCTGTGTTTAAACCATAATTTATATTTAAATTTTTAATTTCATAATATATTTTATTTGCACATTTCATTGCTTGCATTTAAATTGTACGTCTATATCTAAAATATCACGAATATAACCCCCGCAGTGTCTGCGTAATGCAGAGATTTGCGTCGACGCGAACATGCAAAAGAGCATTAATGTCTATTAATGCTTTTCGTTCAAATTTGGTACCAATGCGACAATTTTACAAATTCAGACTTGTACAATCATTTCACCTCCCTACGGATAGTTTCACTTATGCACGAAGGCTGTAGCGTGAACCATAGTATAAAGCAAGACAAAAAGCTGTTAAACACAAATATCTAGCAGGTCAGGGGCTCCTGTAAGTTACGTTGCAACGATGGTCGAACACAGCTGTCCCTGACGTTCGTGCTCCAACGCCTTGAACTATTTAAGAAAATAAGATACATAATCTGTGTTCAAACCATAATGATCGGTTAAAAACGTATGCGCAAGTGATATATACTTATGCATAACACGATTAACGTAGTCTTGTAAGAGACTTGTGGATAAACAGTATTCTACTGTAACTGGATTTTTATATGGAACGCGATAGAATGTCCCCTGAAGACTAAAATATTTATCTACTATTAGTGATAAACCTATATACATTTAGCGGCATAATCAGAATCGTTTTATTATATATATATATATATATATATATATATATATATATATATATATATATGTATGTATGTAGTGTCAATTTATTAAAAGCAAGAAGTAAAATATCTATGTTCTATTTTAAGTTATCGAGAAATTTTTAAGTTTGCTTTTTATATGTCAATATTTCCATTTTCTTTTAATAAATATATTAAAGGTTTACAGTGCTGTTACTTGGAAAGCCAAGCATATATATCGTTACAAGTGCATAATATTTTATTTTTTACAAACAATGAAATTAATTTTCTTACCAAATCAGAGCACAAATTACTCAAAACAGAATAACATAAAAATGACGTAATTTTGCATATAACCTACAGAACAAAATGTCGATGTATGTTTTTAAAACCAATAGAAATCATTAGTTTCTGATGTATTGAAGCCGTTGGAGAGCACAGGTGGCGCAAGTTGATTGAAATCGAGAGAGATTATATTGAAGAAATATTATAAAAAAAATCGTAGATTTCATTGTTTGGTGGAAAACTTTCCTAACTCCCCTCGTACATACTTAAACATACATTTATTATTAAGAATATTTATGTTTGTTGGCGAATCGAATTAGAATTTCGTTTATCATAAAATTGTAAATTTTTACGATATTCCCACTACACTTTTATTTCTTTGTATGTCTCCATGTGCGGGAATAAGGGGCGTATTTTTTTTGCAGACGCTGCAATTCCCGGAATAAAGATAATAAACGGCGTGATTTTTATTATTTTGTTTTCCTCCTTTTTTTTGGTGATAGGGAAAGGGTCCTCTTTTGTGCAAATATGGCTGAAGAACAAGAGAGAGGGAAAGAGAATATCTAGAAAAGATATGTTGTAAATGTGCCGTGTTCTTTTTATGTTATTGCCTGAATTTTCTGTTCGAATTTTTACGCTTTCAGTGGGGATGAAAAATATCGGTAATTTTGGTACCTACATAACCTATAAACCTGTATGTGTATATATATATTTATGTATATGATATTTTTATGTAAGGACTGCTTATGCTTCCTTTTATATGGAAGCAATTTGTGGAAAAGTGACTATAACTTTCCTTTTTTAGGGTAACAATAAAATATAGGAACCGTTAGACCTAATATAATAGCGGTGGCCAAGAAAAAAAATTAGAATGTATTGAAACATTACAGTACCTTCGATTGACAAGTCTAAATTTATTATTTTTACGACTGAAGAACTACATATTTCATTCTATTAAATAGAAACTTTGAAACAATTCGAATAATCCATAGAAATAAAGAGAAAATACAATAAAAGTATAAAATAATACATATATAAAAAAATACGAGGGTGGTTCCATAAGTACCCGGCCTGACCTAGAGATTTACTTTTAATTAATTATATTTTTAATATACAGTAAAACCTGTCAATAACGGCCACCCAAAAAGCAAAATATATTGGCCGTTATATAAAGGTGTCCATAATTGACAGGTTTTTCGTCTCACAAATAAAATACATAATTAATTTTAGGATTCGCTTTCTTTATTTTATTAATTAAAGTAAATAGTATATAAATACAAATATGTGTAAGAAAAACTAAAATTTTAATGTATTCACATATTATAGATAATATGACATCTAATAAATTATTTATATGTACATATTATTACAATATATTCATACGAAAACACACAATTTATTAGGATTTTTTAAAGTATGTTTCAATATTTGTTTGCTTCACATTTTTTAGCTTCGATTTAAAAACTGCAGCTTCACATGTAAGTAAAATTTTAGAAACATCCATATAAATGTCACCATTGTTATTGCACAATAAATAATTTTGTATGTCTCTTAATTTTGCCCACACTTCACTCATACTAGATAAACTAGATTTTGGAGTTTCACATTCGTCCAGGTTACTATTATCAGAGTTATGTTCTTCATCATTATTGCACAAATCTTCAACAATTTCTGGAATACTGAAGTTAGGGCTCTCTGTGGGCACATGACGATCAATAGAAGCATATTCATCTAAATCCATCAAAAATTCGTTACGAACTGCAGGATATAGCTGGGCAAGGGGTATTTCGTCTTCTTCATCAAACATTGTGTCCTCCTGGATAATATCAGAGAATCCGGCCTTGGAAAAACATTTTTTAACTGTAGCAGGAGATACCTTTTTCCAAGCAGCTGTAATCCATACAAGTGCATTGGCTAAATTTATGTTTTTTTCAAAAATTTCAAAATCACATTCATTGTCAATAAACGTTAGAAGCTTTTTAATCAAAAAATTTCGGTAAATCAATTTGAAATTCTGAATTATTCCTTGATCCAAGGGCTGACAATACGAAGTGGTGTTTGGCGGCAAGAAGACTAGTTTAACATTTTCTAATGGAACTTTAGAATGTGAAGTGGCATTATCCAAGAAAAGAAGCACTTTTCTATTTTGTTTTTTCATTTTATTGTCAAATTTATGCAGCCATCTTGTCATAATTTCCGTTGTCATCCATGCCTTTTTGGTAGAAACCCATTCTAAGGCTAATTTGTCCACATGACTACCCTTAAAACAGCGAGGATTTTTACTTTTTCCAATTATTAATGGATCTTCCTTCTCACCTTCCATATTTGCACATAGTAAAACAGTCAAACGTTGTTTTGCTGCCTTCTTCCCTGCACAATTCTCACTTTTTAATGCAAATGTCTTATTTGGCATAGCGCGGTAATAAAGACCTGTTTCGTCGGCATTAAACACATCTCGAGGAGAATAATTTATTAAAATCAACGGTAACTTGGTTTTCCAGTCTTTTATATCGTCCAAATTAACCTCTGCGGAATCACCACAAATTGATTTAAAAGTTATACTGTGTCGCCGACAGAAACTTTCCTACCATCCATTAGATGCTGCGAAATTTTCCATCTTTAAACTGCTTGCTGTCTCCAGTGCTTTTTGTTTAAGTAGCGGCCCAGATATTAGAATTGCTTTATTTCTGGCTTTGCAAAACCAATTGTAGACGACTTGATCCACTGCCAATCCTTCCGACTTCGGAAATTTTCGTTTTAGCTCCATGTTAACACCTTCCTCGACCATCTTTTTTAATTCACCTTTATTTTTCATAATATCGTTAATTTGTGTTTTTCCAACCCCATATTTTTCGGCCAACTTTCGCGAAGTTAACGCATACTTTTCACTTTCCGCGATTATATTTATTTTGTCTTTTAGCGACAAACGTTTTCTTTTTTGCGACATACTTAATTAAGAATTAGAATAATAAAGTTTAAATCGAAAAGGGTGAATTACTACCAGGTAATAGGAAACCCCGGGAAACCTCGACAATTTGTATTAGGTATTTCCGTCAATAAAGATATACATGTCATAAATAGTCCGGCCGACATTGGCAGGTAAATTTCTATGAAAATAGGCCTTAAAAGTTTGGGTTATTTGGCCGCGGCCGTTTTACAAAGGTGGCCGTAATTAACGGGTATTTGTGTATGGGAATTTCCTTATAGTCGATTCGGTGGCCGCTTTAGTCAGGTGGCCGTTAGCACAGGTTTTACTGTAGAAACTTTGAAACAATTCGAATAATCCATAGAAATAAAGAGAAAATACAATAAAAGTATAAAATAATACATATATAAAAAAATACGAGGATGGTTCCATAAGTACCCGGTCTGACCGAGAGATTTATTTTTAATTAATTATATTTTTAATATAAATTTTTTTGGAGATTGTCTAATTGAAAATTGATGGTCTGGATGCGTATTTCGAGTACTAAGTTGTCATTGTCAGTCGGAAGTTTAACACAGTGCCGTACATTGATCCGAAATAAAGCTGCACCATAAACCACAGAACATTCTACACGAAGACCGCACGAACACTCTTTAGCATTTCTGCTCTACTGTTTATGCGGTCTTCTAGTAGAGTACTTCCCGGTTTATTCTGTGTAACTTTTCGACTTTTTTAGTTGACTTTGTATTATGAGAATGTTTTATGATAGCAGAATGTGATTTAGAAAATTATAACTTTTAATATAAAACACAGTTTTTTCAGTGCTTTATGTATAAATGACTGTCAATATAATGAATTTAGATGGATTATATCTCTTAGGCGGTGCTTTTATTGTGGCCTAATTGTGTTACAATACATCTTTTGGGAAGAATTCACACTTAATTCAAAACTCTAATTTAACTTCTTACTGAAAATGACAACATAATTAATAAAATACGCACACAGACATACATAAAACATTAAACAATATTTCAGTGAAAGATTTTTAGCATTTTTTTTAACAATCTGTTTACGTTTACAACGTAATCTTGCATTTTATTTATATTATTATACAGAACTAGTATTTTAATATTTTGGTTTTTGTATTATAAATGCAGCTGTTTTCCATTTGTTAAACTTTTCTTTATTACATTCTGACTTTATTCAACAGGTACAGCATAAATTTACTGAAATACAATTAAATAAATATGAAAAACTTTTTATAACAGGGCACTTTATAACTCTCAGGTTTATTATTTACATGCTAAAGCTATCTAACGAATTGTTACTACGAAGACCCTTCACGCACAAAAAGTTACGAATATTTGATACGTCCTCAATCAAAAATTCCCTTTTCACCAGCCTCTCGCGAATTAGAAAGGGGGGAATTGTTCTTTGTATAGCAAATGTGGTGGTGTTCCATACAACATCCTACTTTGATTTAATATTTACATGAAAATGAAGATGTAACATTCTAATGAAACAAAAAAGTTTTTAGTTAGGTTAGTAAAAGGATTAAAATTATATATTTATTACAGGTGACATCACTTGACAGAAATACAGATGGAAAACTAAAATTTTCATCAAAATGAAAATTTGGCTTTCGTAGTACGTTACATAATTGAACTAGCAAAATATAAAATCACTACTACAGATAGTAAAATTATTCAAACTCCAAAATTAATCTGATACGTAGATTTACGCGGTCGTGGTCCAAACTATCTTCTTCTGGGCTTGAACTGCGGTTGCAGCCCGGAAGCCCAGTAGACTTCCAAGTTAATTTATTTGCACGTTCAAAAGTTTTTGTTTAGATATGATTTTTCAAGACTTTTATTTTCTTAAGATTAAGCCGTAATGGCTGAATAAATATTGAAATCAAAATCGTTTTTCGAACCTTCAAAAAGTCACTGCGTTAACATTTGTTAATGCACGATAACTTTTCGAAAATACCAATTTGATGAGTGTTGAATATATTCTGAAATAATTGTGATTTTCATCAAAATAGAAGGCTCTAAATTGCTTTCATGATACTTTTTATAGCAAAATCATTCAAACGTACACATTTAAAAATTCATATTTTGATTTGTTTTTAATGTACGACAATTAAGTTGTAACTTTAGAGATAATTTGCACATTAAGAAGTTCGCATTTAGATATGATTTTTGAAGGCTTTCGCTTTCTTAGGATTAAGTCATAAGAGTTAAATAAATTTTGATATCAAAATCGTTTGAAAATCATTACCGACTTTTTCGTAAAAAAAGCTACATAATTTTCTAGAAAATAGAAAAATTTATTTGTTTAAAGTATCGGCCATTTGCTTCTACACATTTTGCTCATCTTTCAGGCAATTTATGGATGCCATCCTAAAAAAAGTGTTTGTCCTTTGAGCAAAACCATTCATCGAGCCATTTTCTAACATGAAATTGGCGAAGTGCTGCTCTGCAAGCGCGTATCCTACTAATGTGAAACTGTGATAGCCAGGCGGGGCAAGGTCTAATATCGTCCCCGCAGTACTCACCGACGGGGGCGATATTATGTCCCATCCAAGTGCTTTTACTTTGACCGGTTTTGCTGTGTCAAACGGCGCGTTATCGTGCTGTAAAATCATTTTACCGTGTTTTCGGGCCCATTCTGGACGTTTTTCTATCAATGTACGATGGCACTGTTTCACCAGGTTTCAGCAGTTCGTAATACACCACGCCACTCTGGTCCCACCAAACACAGAGACTTGCGACAAAAACAAGTTGGCTTTGGAGTCGATGGGCCGACTTCGTCAGGTGATAACCATGATTTTTTACTCTTAGAGTTTTCGAAATAAATCAATTTTTAATCACCCGTCACTATTCAACGCAGAAATGACTTCCGATCATACCATTGAAGCAGCACTTCGCAGACGATTTTTCAATTTTCCATTTGCCTGTCCTTCAATTGATGTGGCACCCATTTTCCTATCTCTTGGATTTTTCCCAATGCTCGTAATTAGTCGCTAATCGTTTCTTGGGACTCATTTAACGCTTCTGCCAATTGTTTTTGAGTTTGGGTTGGGTTTTCATCCAATAACGCCTGCAGTTTCGGTCTACCGTAACGTTCTTTGTCTTGCACATCGAAATCACCACTTTTGAATTGTCGAAACTACAAGTCACATATTTTTATGGTTGGAGCATGCACTCCGTAAGTTTCTGCCAGCAAAGGGGGACTTTCAGCGGCTTTTTTCTTTTGATCGAACAAGAAAAGTAATGCGTGCCGCAAATAAACTTTTTCAGGCACGAAACTCGACATTTTCAAAGAGGTATAAATCTATGGCAGTGTTAGTTTCGCAAAATATAACAAGTATATCTTTGAAGCTTGATATCAGTGACCGCCGGTGATAATTTTTCTGAAAATAAACCGAAAAAGTACTAGATATGATACTCTAAAAGGATGGATATACAACGCTAAAATTAAATATAACCAAAGTTAAGGTTAACATAATTAAAATCACTTAAACATAGTATATAAAGATATTGAAGTGAGAAAAATGACGATAAAAAGATACACAAAACAATAAACATAATTTTAGTACCATAAATATCATAAAAAATATAACATTAACGTCAAGCTAAGTAATATTTGTCAAGAATTTGGAAATGCGAGGCACTGAAGATCTCCATTACTCTTGGAGTTAATTTAGAACATCCAATTCCATAACATTACACAAAATTCAAAGGCTTTATTACGTATAAAGCGCACTTCTAAGAGACACGTAACTTGACAAGTGAGTGTTCCTTTACACACATTTCGGTCGGCCCTGTTTGATATAAGGGACTGCCTTATTCACCACCCATTACTATCCCCCTGAGCTATATTCCCTCTGCATTTCGGACAAACACAGAGCGCGCGTGTATTGTAGGAACGTACGCTAAACTTTCCATAAACGAAACTTCCTTTAGAATTGTATTTCCACTTTGTATGTGTATACATCACGATATTAAAAACATTTTGCGTCGAATGTCAAGCGATGAATGTAAGAAGGAAGTGGAGTTTCTCAACAATGAAATGTTTAAACTTTTCCAAGCGATGGAATTCGATTTACAATCCTTGTTTGTTAATAATTTAAGTTTTTAATTACGAATGCTGGTGGTAAATTCATCTAAAGGTTCTTATCACCATATCCTGTTGAGTTTTAATTTTGGAAAAGTGCACCGCAGTTACACAGGATTCCATCAAGTTCATTTGGGTTTATTTTTAATTGTCTCGATAGTATTGTATAAATAATTAATTGATTTGTATTCTAATCAGTTTTAAATTGTAGAGAAAGAATCAAAAATTTCAAGTAGACAAAGATTCCGTCTTATTGGAAACAACGAAATAAAAACTAGTGGTTTTTATTCATGTTCTTTTATGAGGATAGATTGAAGGTAGTACGTAAGAGAAAAGACCTACGTAAATGTGAAGAGGCGGTAGAAAAGTTTTCCACCTAACAATGAAACAACAAACCGATTTCTTTGGCAATTTTGTTTTTCAACATAATCTCTTAACTTCAGCGTCCTTACACCGTCTTACATCGGCATTGTTCCGTCATAAAGACATGGTTGCTTTTCAGAATAATCATCGGTCTTATTTTTCTCGTCTCTCTCGGAGGTTAGGTTAAATTTCGGCTACTTCGTGAAGTTGTATATTATCCTAAAAGAACACGAGACATCATTTTGATGCGAACTTGAATATTTTTGGTCAATAACCGCACGTAATTTAGTTAGCGTAACACTATGTAAACTACTTTATTATAGCTCAGTGTGGCGTATATTCAGCAGAAATAACTCCAGCTTGATCTCAAAAGAAGGTGAGTCATCATCTTCAATTCATTCACGACACCCTATTCAATCTTTAGTGAACACTTTTAGGAGAATTCTGTTCCTTTGGTCATCGTTACGTGATGCAATACTTTTATTTGAAAAGCCTCAGCCCAACCGATATAAAAGCTGAACTGGATTCTACTCTGGATGAGTCTGCTGCTTCGTTTACAACGGTGAAATATTGGGTAACAGAGTTTAAAGGAAGCCGTACGCGCTGCCAAGACGAGCATCGCAGTGGTCGACCAAATGAGGTGACGACTCCAGAAATGGTGAAGAAAATCCATAAAGCGGTACTGAATGATCGTCGACTGAAAGTGCGCGAGCTAGCAGACATAGTAGATATTTCAAAAAGTACGATACATCGCATATTATCTGAAAATTTGGACGTGAGAAAGCTGTGTGCAAGATGGGTGCCGCCTTTGCTCACACTCGAGCAAAAACAGTGTCTCAGTTGAGTGTTTAAAGAAGTTTCACAGCAACGACGCAGAATTTTTGCGCCGTTTCATAACCATGGATGGAACATGGGGCCATCACTTCACACACGTGACAAAAGAACAATCAAAACAAAGGACTCAAAAGGGAGAAGCGGCTCCAAAGAAGGCGAAGACCGTTTCATCTGCAGGCAAGGTCGTGGCATCGATTTTTTAGGATGCGCGTGGAATAATCTTCATTAACCATCTTGAAAAAGGAAAAAGTATCAACGGCGAGCATTATGCGAACTTATTGTAACGTTTGAGCGAAGAAATCAAGCATAAACGGTCGCATTTGTCTAAGAAGAAAGTGTTGTTTCATCTGGACAATGCACCAGCTCACAAATCCGTTATTGCAGTGGCCAAAATTAACGAATTAAAGTTTAAATTGCTACCCCATGCATCCTATGCGCCAGATTTAGCCGCCTCGGATTATTTTCTGTTCCCAAACTTGAGAAAATGGCTCAGTGATCAAAGATTTTCCAACGATGAAGTGATGTCAGCAGTTAGTGGCTATTTTGAGTAATAAGACAGTTCTTATTATAAAAAGGGTATCGAACTTATTGAAAATCGCTGAGAAAAGTGTATAGAGCTGAAAGAAAGTTACGTTGACAAATAAATATATTTCTTTCCGAAATTTTTGTGTTTTCTTTGTTGGGTCGGGTACTTCTGGGACCACCCTCGAACGTGCATTAAAAATAAAAAAATGAAAAATATCCCCATCTTTCATGGATCTAAACTGAAATGGTTTCTTTATATTTACTTAGTTCTTTCGTTTCTTTTTCTAATTTTCATTTTTCTAATTAACTACTTGTATTTTTCGTATCTTCTGTCTGTATTTCATCTTTACCGTCATTCTATATGTATGAATTTTTCGTGCACATCTTGAGTATTTAGCTGACAAAGAATATTCGAGTTAAAAACTACAAGACAGAATACCGCAAGATAATTAACGTGTCAAGCAGACATTCAAACTTAGATTACATACTCCTTTATCTTCAATGAGAGCTTTGTATTTTAAACTGAAAGTGAATAGAGATGAACCACGTCAATAGTTTAACTTACATTATGGCAGTCCCCGAGTTAGCATAGATTAAATTCTAAAATTTACAGTGCTTCCTAATTTATCGAATTACAAACTATTTACTGAGAACCTTAGTAGTTATCTGAGTCGCCGCTAACTTTAATGGAACTTTACATTGTCCTTAGGACAAGCCATTAATATAATTACTCTAATTATTGTTGCGAAGAGATTGCGTTCTATTGTATTATTCGATACCAAAATTAGGGTGTTCTTTAATTAAAAATTTTGTATTAAACGCTAAATATATAAGAATGTAATTGGAAGAAATGTGAGTGCAATGGAAATGTAAGAAAATTTGGAAAAGGGTGGAGAAACTAGTTAATTTTATGGAGAACAGATGAAATTTATTTCTTAAAAGAACTCTGGAAATTAACTAAAGAAATTGTCCCTAAAAATATATAAAAATATAATTGGAAGAAATGTGAATGCAAGGAAAATGTAAGCAAATATGGAAAAGGTGGAGAAACTAGCTAATTTTATGGAGAACAGATGAAATTCATTTCTTAAAAGAACTCTGGAAATTAACTAAAGAAATTGTCCCTAAAAATATATAAAAATATAATTGGAAGAAATGTGAATGCAAGGAAAATGTAAGCAAATATGGAAAAGGTGGAGAAACTAGCTAATTTTATGGAGAACAGATGAAATTTATTTCTTAAAAGAACTCTGGAAATTAACTAAAGAAATTGTCCCTAAAAATATATAAAAATATAATCGGAAGAAATGTGAATGCAAGGAAAATGTAAGCAAATATGGAAAAGGTGGAGAAACTAGCTAATTCTATGGAGAACAGATGAAATTCATTTCTTAAAAGAACTCTGGAAATTAACTAAAGAAATTGTCCCTAAAAATATATAAAAATATAATTGGAAGAAATGTGAATGCAAGGAAAATGTAAGCAAATATGGAAAAGGTGGAGAAACTAGCTAATTTTATGGAGAACAGATGAAATTCATTTCTTAAAAGAACTCTGGAAATTAACTAAAGAAATTGTCCCTAAAAATATATAAAAATATAATTGGAAGAAATGTGAATGCAAGGAAAATGTAAGAAAATATGGAAAAGGTGGAGAAACTAGCTAATTTTATGGAGAACAGATGAAATTTATTTCTTAAAAGAACTCTGGAGATTAACTAAAGAAATTGTCCCTAAAAATATATAAAAATATAATTGGAAGAAATGTGAATGCAAGGAAAATGTAAGAAAATTTAGAAAAGGTGGAGAAACTTGCTAATTTTATGGAGAACAGATGAAATTCATTTCTTAAAAGAACTCTGGAGATTAACTAAAGAAATTGTCCCTAAAAATATATAAAAATATAATTGGAAGAAATGTGAATGCAAGGAAAATGTAAGCAAATATGGAAAAGGTGGAGAAACTAGCTAATTTTATGGAGAACAGATGAAATTTATTTCTTAAAAGAACTCTGGAGATTAACTAAAGAAATTGTCCCTAAAAATATATAAAAATATAATTGGAAGAAATGTGAATGCAAGGAAAATGTAAGAAAATTTAGAAAAGGTGGAGAAACTTGCTAATTTTATGGAGAACAGATGAAATTCATTTCTTAAAAGAACTCTGGAGATTAACTAAAGAAATTGTCCCTAAAAATATATAAAAATATAATTGGAAGAAATGTGAATGCAAGGAAAATGTAAGAAAATTTGGAAAAGGTGGAGAAACTAGCTAATTGTATGGAGAACAGATGAAATTCATTTCTTAAAAGAACTCTGGAGATTAACTAAAGAAATTGTCCCTAAAAATATATAAAAATATAATTGGAAGAAATGTGAATGCAAGGAAAATGTAAGAAAATTTAGAAAAGGTGGAGAAACTTGCTAATTTTATGGAGAACAGATGAAATTCATTTCTTAAAAGAACTCTGGAGATTAACTAAAGAAATTGTCCCTAAAAATATATAAAAATATAATTGGAAGAAATGTGAATGCAAGGAAAATGTAAGAAAATTTGGAAAAGGTGGAGAAACTAGCTAATTGTATGGAGAACAGATGAAATTCATTTCTTAAAAGAACTCTGGAGATTAACTAAAGAAATTGTCCCTAAAAATATATAAAAATATAATTGGAAGAAATGTGAATGCAAGGAAAATGTAAGAAAATTTAGAAAAGGTGGAGAAACTAGCTAATTTTATGGAGAACAGATGAAATTCATTTCTTAAAAGAACTCTGGAAATTAACTAAAGAAATTGTCCCTAAAAATATATAAAAATATAATTGGAAGAAATGTGAATGCAAGGAAAATGTAAGCAAATATGGAAAAGGTGGAGAAACTAGCTAATTTTATGGAGAACAGATGAAATTTATTTCTTAAAAGAACTCTGGAAATTAACTAAAGAAATTGTCCCTAAAAATATATAAAAATATAATTGGAAGAAATGTGAATGCAAGGAAAATGTAAGAAAATTTAGAAAAGGTGGAGAAACTTGCTAATTTTATGGAGAACAGATGAAATTCATTTCTTAAAAGAACTCTGGAGATTAACTAAAGAAATTGTCCCTAAAAATATATAAAAATATAATTGGAAGAAATGTGAATGCAAGGAAAATGTAAGCAAATATGGAAAAGGTGGAGAAACTAGCTAATTTTATGGAGAACAGATGAAATTTATTTCTTAAAAGAACTCTGGAGATTAACTAAAGAAATTTGTCCCTAAAAATATATAAAAATATAATTGTGTGAATGCAAGGAAAATATAAGAAAATTTAGAAAAGGTGGAGAAACCCTAAAAATATATAAAAATATAATTGGAAGAAATGTGAATGCAAGGAAAATGTAAGAAAATTTAGAAAAGGTGGAGAAACTTGCTAATTTTATGGAGAACAGATGAAATTCATTTCTTAAAAGAACTCTGGAGATTAACTAAAGAAATTGTCCCTAAAAATATATAAAAATATAATTGGAAGAAATGTGAATGCAAGGAAAATTTAAGAAAATTTAGAAAAGGTGGAGAAACTTGCTAATTTTATGGAGAACAGATGAAATTCATTTCTTAAAAGAACTCTGGAGATTAACTAAAGAAATTGTCCCTAAAAATATATAAAAATATAATTGGAAGAAATGTGAATGCAAGGAAAATGTAAGAAAATTTGGAAAAGGTGGAGAAACTAGCTAATTGTATGGAGAACAGATGAAATTCATTTCTTAAAAGAACTCTGGAGATTAACTAAAGAAATTGTCCCTAAAAATATATAAAAATATAATTGGAAGAAATGTGAATGCAAGGAAAATGTAAGCAAATATGGAAAAGGTGGAGAAACTAGCTAATTTTATGGAGAACAGATGAAATTTATTTCTTAAAAGAACTCTGGAAATTAACTAAAGAAATTGTCCCTAAAAATATATAAAAATATAATTGGAAGAAATGTGAATGCAAGGAAAATGTAAGAAAATTTAGAAAAGGTGGAGAAACTTGCTAATTTTATGGAGAACAGATGAAATTCATTTCTTAAAAGAACTCTGGAGATTAACTAAAGAAATTGTCCCTAAAAATATATAAAAATATAATTGGAAGAAATGTGAATGCAAGGAAAATGTAAGAAAATTTGGAAAAGGTGGAGAAACTAGCTAATTGTATGGAGAACAGATGAAATTCATTTCTTAAAAGAACTCTGGAAATTAACTAAAGAAATTGTCCCTAAAAATATATAAAAATATAATTGGAAGAAATGTGAATGCAAGGAAAATGTAAGAAAATTTAGAAAAGGTGGAGAAACTAGCTAATTTTATGGAGAACAGATGAAATTCATTTCTTAAAAAAACTCTGGAGATTAACTAAAGGAATTGTCCCTAAAAATGTATGAAATAATAACTACACTTGTGTAGCAGAAATAAAAACAATAACACTAAATTTCCGAAAGAAATCTTAAAAAGTTGAGGTCAAAAACAATTTACTACAGTTCCTCCTTCTTGTTTTATTCTTTATATTACAAAAGATATAATACTAAGTAATGGTGAGGTTAATATGCTACAGAAATTTAATGAATTAACAAGGGTTATTCCTTCGCATTTAATTCAATTTTTCATACTCGAAATATGGCCCCACGTTGGGCGCCAAACATATACTAAAATGTGTCCCAAAATTAACGCAAGATTTGAATTGAATAGAAAACACAGTTTTTAGTCTTTTGATTGTTGTTTTTTTATTGAATCATAAAGTCATAGGATAGGTTTATTTATGGAATAACACATTGGGAAAATGGCCTCCACGGCTTTGCATGCACATACGCACTCGTTTGTCAAAATTTTCCATGACCATTATGCATAAATGTGGCTGAATTTCGTTGATGCAGCATTGAATCTTCTCCCTTTAATGCACGGGTGGTTGTGGGCTTGTTGACATAGACCTGTGATTTCAAATAACCCAATAAAAAGAAATCTAATGGTGTTAAATCACACGATCTAGGGGGTCAATTCTGATCACCGAAACGAGAGAGTACACGACCTGGAAATGTCTCATGCAGTAATTGCATTCTTTCACGGGCTGTAGGACATGTGGCACTGTCTTGTTGAAACCACATATTGGCCACATCAATATCATCGAATTTCAGCAGAACGAACTGTGTTATCATGTCGCAATATCGAGCACCAGTAACAGTCATTGCTTGATCAGCTTCATTTTCAAAAAAGTATGATCCAATTATGCCTCAAGCCCAAATCCACACTAAACAGTGACACGTTGTGGATGCATTTGTTTTTCGACAATCACATGTGGGTTCTCAGAACCCCAAAAGCGACAATTTTGGCGATTAACAAAGCCATCAAGGTGAAAATGTGCTTCATCTCTTAGGATGATTTTGCTCGAAAAATCAGCATCCATTTGTTGATGTTCAATAATCCATTCAACGTACTCTCTACGCTGTGCATGGTCATAAGGCTTCAGTTGTTGTGTTAATTGAATTTCGTAAGCATGGAGACACAGATCTTTAGTGAGTATACGCTGTAGAGAGCTTCTTGAAATTTGCAATTCTTGTCTACGACGCCGAATTGAGGTTCCTGGATTTGCACCGACACTCTCACGCACTGCTTCGATATTGACATTTGAACGGCTTGTTTTTGGACGACCAGTGTGTTTGACGTCTCCAACGGATCTAATCTCCCTGAATATTTCAATTAATCTCTTCATAGTTGACGAAGTTAAAACACTATTCCGACCATATTTTGTATGAAATTTTCGAGCTGCGGTCGCCAAGCTTTCATTATTTTTAAAATATTGTTCA